>CM039681.1:115276902-115329402 GCA_022537955.1 Schmidtea mediterranea
CTTGAAAAATTGTGATGACTCATTGTCTTTGTTTCAATGACCTTGAATGAGTCATAGTATTTGTCTTAGAAAATTTGTACTTTTGGACTTAGAAAAATTTTCTACCGGTAGAGGGGGGTAGTGTACTGTATGTGACACATCCCACTACTCATTTGCTATAATACTCCAAAGTTTTTTAATGTTTTAAATCTTTCGAGTTATAAGAAAAGCTGTTATCTGAAGAAATTTTCATTTTATAAAAATATTTTAAATTGAATTTAAAATCTTAAATTTAAAAATAGAAAATGAATTATTTTATTTTGTTTAAATAAGAATAATAAAGATTAATAATAAGTTTTGATTGAAATAAAATTTATGGATTTATTATAGACATATTTGCCAAAATTTGAAAGGTGGAACTTTATAAAGTGCAAGAAATTTAACGGCGTGTATGATCGAGGAAGATCTTTTAGAAAGTTATGCAAAATGGGATATTTTCATGGGGCGGAAAAGTGGGTTAATGTAGGAAAGATAAGCGAGAAAGTGTACAGATTCTTAAGGAGAGAAAGGTTATAAGGAGAGATAGAAAGAATTCGAACAATTGATATAGGACAGGTTGTAGAAATTACGTATAATAAGCTGCAAGGATGCCGAGTGTAGCAGTAAGAATAAATGGGAAATTTTTCGAGTGTCTATTAGGCACAGGTAAGAATCAATGTGACGAGTTCGAACTGTTTTAAATAATTCAGAGGACAACAATTGATGAGAAGCAATGACAAAATACGTTGCTCAAAAGAGAATACGTTGGAGACAATAGGAAGAATCAAAGTACAAGTAACCATTGGAGATATGTCTGAGGAAGTTATACTCATTTTGGTAGAAAAATTGGTACCAGATTTGATAAGAGGAGTGGAATTGCAAGAAGCGTTTGGAAATGGGTTATCGAAAAGGAAATATATCGAAGTTGCGGCAAAGGATAAGAACTATATCTGTAATATTGAAGCAAATTTTGGTAGACAAATAAATGATGGTGAACGGTTGCTCGAGTCTTGATATCAATTTAAAAAAAATTAGACTGTTAAACGCAATAACGGAGAGGAAGGCATTTCCAATGCCAAACATATACCAGATGATAGATTTTTTAGGATGAGTAGTGTTTTTAAGCTCGATTGACCTAGGTAATGCGTATTACCAAGTAAAATTAGACGAAGGTTTGCAAGAAAAAACAGATTGTTCAACCAAGAATGGACAGTACTGTTTCAATAGAATGCCGTTCGGAATCGCAGCAGCACCAGGTACGTTCCAGGAGATGATGACTAAAATAATCGGTAACATTAGGGAGCAATGACATATTTGGAAGATATATTCATTTTTTCGAGCACTAGAGAAAAACATTATGAACTGCTAACGGCTATTAGGAAAGCTGGACTAAAGATTAACTAAGAAAAGTGCGAACTAATACAAAGAGAAATTAAATTCTTAGGACACATAATCAGCAAAGACGGAGTATGGACAGATCCTTCTAAGATTGAAGTCATACAAAATTTTGGAAAACCAAATTGTGTAAAGAAACTTCGTAGCCAGAATGTTAGAACAACTATGTAGTGGTCCGAGCAACAAGAAGTTGGAATGGACCTAGACAACGAATAGTGTGTTAGAGGGATTGATGGTATCACTCACGACGGTACCGAATTTATGTTTTCCAGATCTGAAAAACGAGTTCGTCTTGGATACAGATACCAGTTTCAATACCATTGGAACGGTACTTTCACAATGAGGTACAAATGGAAAGGAAAGGTTAATTGAGTAGTGGGAAATTTTAAAGAAATAAAAATAAATCAAAAAATGTTAGAATTAGAATAGTGGGATATGTCCCCGCTAGCAAGTACACACCCCCGAGATTTTTTATATGTAAAAAACCATGGTAACCACCATATTTAAGTCGCTTCAGGGTCGTTTTAAGGTCAAATAAGTAGGTCACAGTCATATATCTTCCTTAAAAACAGTGTCCCCGCTAGAACAGTATATATATATATATATATATATATATAATATTTAAGTCAAACACATCTGATATAGATTAGAAATTTAATAGCATCTTTTCAACATTTTCAACTATTATTCTGACAGTTCCTAACCTTATATTTTAGAGAACAATAGCTCATTTTGAGTGGATTCTAAAGGGTTTTCGAGGATTTATGATAGCGATTCTAGGTATGTATCGGAAAGGTGCACTTGGACATAATTTATGGACGGTAAAAGGTCAAAAAATTAATATTTTTAAATAAAAATTATGTTGAAATAATAATAATAATAATAATAATAATAATAATAATAATAATAATAATAATAATAATAATAATAATAATAATAATAATAATAATAATAATAATAAAATTGATTAAAGAGATATTTAAAAATTTATTTTATTCGATAACAAATACGGATGAAAAAATATATTAATCATAGTCCAGCATCAATTTTTATAATTTTCTTGATTTTTTGAGAATTCTTCTCTAATTTTGCTGATTTAGTTGCGATTTGTATTAGAATATCCCATCCACAACTTTCTTCTACTCACGGAATGAATTTAGATTCTATTATCTGAATTATATTATTATTATTTACAAGTAAAAATAAAATACTTCTACAGACCATTGAAAATAACTTTCAACGTCCGAGCCTGATTGCATGATCATGTGCTTCATATATAAATAAAGTCAATTATAATTCTGCTCCATTTGATTTGGTGTCCGAATAGGATATCAAACACCTTCTTGAACGATTCCTTTTTCTGTTCCATAGTTTCAAGGTTGAGAATAATCTTGTATTCAATTGGTTGGTTTTCGACTTTGTTCTCGGCGTGTTTCACCATCAACTGAATATTCTTTATTATATCGTCATTTTCGTCGTTGAAAATTAAACCATTCAATAAATTTATTACAAATTTTGTTTGCAACATTTTTACAATAAATAATTGTTATGTCGGTATATTTATATTAAAAGTGGTCGGATGCATTATGGATACAATATGAAAGCATGATTTTGATTGTTTCAAAGTTTATATTTTATTTATATATTTTATCTAATGATTAACAATGCAATACACACTCGCGATAACGATGATATGTACAATGCACGCGGTCACTTTTCGACATAATTTTAATATAAAAATAGTAATTTTTTGACCTTTGACCGTCCATAAAATATGTCCAAGTGCACCCTTCCGATACATACCTTGAATCATTATCATAAATCCTCGAAAACCCTTTAGAATCCACTCAAAATGAGCTATTGTTCGCTAAAATATAAGGTTAGGAACTGTCAGAATAATAGTTGAAAATGTTGAAAAGATGCTATTAAATGTCACATCCATATCAGATGTGTCTGACTTAGATATTATATATATATATATATATATATATTTACTGTTCTAGCGGGGACACTGTTTTTAAGGAAGATATATGACTGTTACCTACTTATTTGACCTTAAAATGACCCTAAAACCACCTAAATATGGTGGTTACCATGGTAACCATAGCACAATATCTCCCTGAAGGGAGGGGAGGGTTACTGTGCTAGCGAGGACGTGTCCTAGGGGTGAAATAACCCACTACTTACAAGGAAGGATCTACTTTTGCATGGATTTTAAACACTACCTGTACGGAAGAAAATTTACTCTTAGAACAGATCACAAAGCCATCCCCTTTATAATGACAACAAAAAAACCAATTTCATCACAGTTCCAAACGTGGATCAATTATCTGAGCAGTCTGAACATGGTTGTCAAATACAGAAAGCGTGTTAGTCAACAAAATCAGACGGCTCACGAAGATGCTGAAAGGAAAATTAAAAACAAGACTTAATTAAAGAAGAAAGAAAAGGCAGCAGTTATCAAAGCATCTTTGATAAAGAAGAAGAAACACACAAGAAATTGACGATACCAGAAAACGAAATAGAAGATACGATACGGGAATTACATAGACTATTGTGTCATGCCGGAGTAGAAAAGATGGTCGATTATATGAAAGATAGATATGTTGTAAAATACCTAGGGAGTCAGATTCAGAAAATTGTTTAAAGTTGCGAGGTTTGTCAAAAGACTAAAGCTACAACAATAACAATGAAGGAACCAGTAAAGAAACTAAAACCAACAGAAATGTTCGAAATTATATTCGAAAGTATGTGGACCACCAAAGGGCGTAAGAAGTACATTTTTGGAATGATAGACCAGTATAGTAAGTATCAGATCTTGACAGCCATAACAAAGCAAGACGAGGAAACAATAAAGAAAACTATTTTTGAGAAATGAATTTTGAGATTTGGTTGTCCAAAGGAGATTGTGGTAAGTCATTTGAGTCGGCAATGATGAGAGAGTTCACAGAGAAGCTAGATATTAAGTTATGTTTTTCAAGTCAATATCACCATCAAACATCAAGACAATTCAGGATAATCCGAGAACTGATAAATGCTACTTTACGGGACAGAAGGAAGACGGATTTGGCAGAGATCCTCCCAGAAGTCGAATTCACATTAAATGCTACCAAACAGAAAAATAACACTACCAAAACAGGAAAGATGGTATAAGTCCGAAGAAAGACAGATAAAAGAAGAACTGGAAGAACAAACATGAAGAGAGTTCAAGGTTGGAGAAGACGTATTATTAAAAGTAGAAACACGCAGTAAAAGCCAAGACAGATATGATGGACCATACAAAGTGATCGAGAAAGTCAGGCAGTATATCCTGAGAAACAAAAATGGTAAAAAGATCGAAACAAACGTGGGAGAAACTTAAAAAATTTCTTAAGAATGGGGATATAATGAAAGCTGATTTCTGATGAAATTTTTAAAGTTTCATTTTATAAAGATATTTAAAATTAAATTTAAAATATTAAATTTAAAAATGGAAAATGAATTAAGTAATTTTTTATTAAAGTAAATAATTAGTAGAATAATCTTTAAACAATACATTTTTGGATTTCATTCTCTGTTCTTTTATTTGTTTCTCTGACTACTCCTGCTTTTACTTTGAAACAAAATAAATAATCCCACAACACTAACTTTAATAAGCCACTTTAATTAATACACATGTCAATACAATCGTTTTATATCTGCACTCTTCGATCAACTGTGGATTTTCAAACACGTCGCTTTGTTTTTAAACCCGTTTCTATTATAATTAAGTGCCAGTGAAAATATTATAATTTTTTTCACAGCGAATATTGGGCATGCAAACTGTCACCTTTCAGTTAATACCGAACGAAACTAATCTCCTTTATTGATTTTAGAGAAAATATTAATCTCATTATGTTCTGGGGTTTTCTACATTACGAATAAATTATTCATTAATTTTCTTTATTGAATCTTTTTTGTAACTACCCTATTGAATTTAGGGAAGAATATTTGTATCCATCTCATTTACAATCCGTGCATACAAATTTCCCTCGCAAAATGTAAATTTTTGTATTTATTTATTCAAATTTTTACCATTTTCATTGATCCGCTTTCTATAATCCTTTCATTTTAATTGCCTGTTACACCACTCTAAACAACCTTAACTTTATTAACAATAAAAAGCAGGACAAATTCAATTTCCTTGCGATTCTATTTGAAGTTCCTATCCAAGTCCTATCCTTAAATAATCAAGCTACTATTTGATGAGAAAAGTTAATAGAAATTCTTCTATTTTTGAAAGGAGTATTTTTCTTAAAACCGAAATTCATAATTTAAATTTGTGACATTGATAAATATGATAAATTTTAAAATACCGCAACGTAATATATGTCGAATAAATAACAATATTAATAATTTGACGATTGTTTATTTAAAAATCAGTTATCATAATAATAAACATTATTTCTTTAAGTAATTCGCTATGAATTCATGGAATTATAATGAATCATTACAATATTAAATTAAAAAGAAAATTTATATTATTCATTTTTTTGGGTGTTAACATTTATGTAATTTTTGTTTATAGATTTACAATTTGAATTGTTTAAATATTCTTGTTTCAGTTAAGTTTTTATAATTTGTACATTTTAGTAATATTTAATAAGAATTAAAGTATTTTTCTCACTAATTGTTTTATTAAAATTTATTTAACAAACTGCCATATTTCTTCATTATTTATAAGTTGATGTTTTTATTGTTTTCACTATGTTGTTCATCACAAGAAATATCCTTCCGATTCCAAATCAAATTAGAACTTTCTGGTCATGATTGGTACTGAAGGACTGAGATGAGTCAATGCTAGTGTTACACATTTTAGTTAGGGAAATTAGAAAAAACCCCACAAGAAATATGAAAGAATAAACGCAAGAATAAACGAAAGTTTTAAGAAGCGATTAGAGCAAAATATGAAAAAAATAAATGACAGATATTGCATATTTTCAAGTGGAACTCTCCTCTTTATTTATTATACATCTAGAAAATAAATAATTTTGAACGAGTAAATTTTATGGGACAATTTGAATGACTTGTCAACATTGATAATCTAATGTATATCATAAACTTTTATTAAAATAATTATATATGACAATGTCTCTCATCTATTAGTCAGATTAATTATTGAAACTAAATAATATCATTTTAAATAATTATATATTTATTTTATTTTTGTAAAAATAAATTTAGCTATTTTGTGCAATATATTTTTTCTCATTAATTTATGAATAATTGTTTAAATTTTATATTGATTCGTGTAAAAAACGCATTTCGAGTTGCTTTTAATTCAGTAATTTAAATAAGAAAAAAATATTTTGAAATCTATTAATAGATATATTTTATAAACAAAATATTTTTCAATTTATGAATCTAAAAATTCGAATTTTTTATTTATAAAAAAATTTATTTTTGTTTTGAGAATAATTCTTCAAAGTAAGAACTCGATTAATCAAATATTTTTTTATTTGTGTGATTTTTTCAATGAATTTTAGTCTCATTTTTTTGAATTTGAAACAAAATTAATGAATTTGAAGGAATTTTGATGCATCATGTTGGAGTTATACTAAATTTCACAAAAAAATGGAAAATAATAAAAATTAAATTAAAACTAATTAAAGATTCATTAAATAGAAATCAATTTTTTATTCATAAAAATGATAACAAGATGAAATTTAAAAATTAAAGACGAATAGAATAATTGTCAAATGACTCCCATCAATTGTGGCTAGAACGAAAGAAAATATTTAATAGTTTAATTAATTTCACTTATTATTCAAGAAAAACCAATGAAATTTGAATAGAATAAAATTAAATCAAAAAATGTCTCAATTTGAATAATTTATTTTATTAAAAAAAATAACCAATAAAATTTGAAAGAAATAAAATTAAATTAAAAATATCTAAATTAGAATAATTTATTTTATTAAAAAAAAATTAACCAATGAAATTTGAAAGAAATAAAATTAAATTAAAAAATGTCTGAATTAGAATAATTTATTTTATTAAAAAAAAATTAACCAATGAAATTTTAAAGAAATAAAATTAAATCACTATGTGTCTCAATTTGAATAATTTATTTTATTAAAATATAATTAACCAATGAAATTTGAAAGAAATAAAATTAAATAACTAAATGTCTCAATTAAATAATTTATTATATTAAGATATAATTTACCAATAAAAATTAAAACAAATAAAATCAAATCAAAAAATGTCTCAATTTAAAGAATTTGTTTTATTAAAATATAATTACCCGATGAAATTTTAAAGAAATAAAATTAAATCAAAAAATGTCTTAATTTGAATAATTTATTATATTAAGATATAACTTACCAATAAAAATTAAAACAAATAAAATAAAATCAAAAAATGTCTCAATTTAAAGAATTTGTTTTATTAAAATATAATTACCCGATGAAATTTTAAAGAAATAAAATTAAATCAAAAAATGTCTTAATTTGAATAATTTATTTTATTAAAATATAATTCACCAAAAAAAATTTGAAAGAATAAAAATTAAATCAAAATATGTCTTAATTTGAATAATTTATTTGATTAAAAAAAAATAACCAATAAAATTTGAAAGAAATAAAATTAAATTAAAAAATGTCTGAATTAGAATAATTTATTTTATTAAAAAAAAATTAACCAATGAAATTTGAAAGAAATAAAATTTAATAACTAAATGTCTCAATTTAAATAATTTATTATATTAAGATATAATTTACCATTAAAAATTAAAACAAATAAAATCAAATCAAAAAATGTCTCAATTTAAAGAATTTATTTTATTAAAATATAATTAACCAATGAAATTTGAAAGAAATAAAATTTAATAACTAAATGTCTCAATTTAAATAATTTATTATATTAAGATATAATTTACCATTAAAAATTAAAACAAATAAAATCAAATCAAAAAATGTCTCAATTTGAATAATTTATTTTATTAAAAAAAAAATAATAAAATTTGAAAGAAATAAAATTAAATTAAAAAATGTCTCAATTAGAATAATTTATTTTATTAAAAAAAAATTAACCAATGAAATTTTAAAGAAATAAAATTAAATCAAAAAATGTCTTAATTTGAATAATTTATTTTATTAGAATATAATTAACCAATGAAATTTGAAAGAAATAAAATTTAATAACTAAATGTCTCAATTTAAATAATTTATTATATTAAGATATAACTTACCAATAAAAATTAAAACAAATAAAATCAAATCAAAAAATGTCTCAATTTAAAGAATTTGTTTTATTAAAATATAATTACCCGATGAAATTTTAAAGAAATAAAATTAAATCAAAAAATGTCTTAATTTGAATAATTTATTTTATTAAAATATAATTCACCAAAAAAAATTTGAAAGAATAAAAATTAAATCAAAATATGTCTTAATTTGAATAATTTATTTGATTAAAAAAAAATAACCAATAAAATTTGAAAGAAATAAAATTAAATTAAAAAATGTCTGAATTAGAATAATTGTTTTTATTAAAAAAAAATTAACCAATGAAATTTGAAAGAAATAAAATTTAATAACTAAATGTCTCAATTTAAATAATTTATTATATTAAGATATAATTTACCATTAAAAATTAAAACAAATAAAATCAAATCAAAAAATGTCTCAATTTAAAGAATTTATTTTATTAAAATATAATTAACCAATGAAATTTGAAAGAAATAAAATTTAATAACTAAATGTCTCAATTTAAATAATTTATTATATTAAGATATAATTTACCATTAAAAATTAAAACAAATAAAATCAAATCAAAAAATGTCTCAATTTGAATAATTTATTTTATTAAAAAAAAAAATAATAAAATTTGAAAGAAATAAAATTAAATTAAAAAATGTCTCAATTAGAATAATTTATTTTATTAAAAAAAAATTAACCAATGAAATTTTAAAGAAATAAAATTAAATCAAAAAATGTCTTAATTTGAATAATTTATTTTATTAAAATATAATTAACCAATGAAATTTGAAAGAAATAAAATTTAATAACTAAATGTCTCAATTTAAATAATTTATTATATTAAGATATAACTTACCAATAAAAATTAAAACAAATAAAATCAAATCAAAAAATGTCTCAATTTAAAGAATTTGTTTTATTAAAATATAATTACCCGATGAAATTTTAAAGAAATAAAATTAAATCAAAAAATGTCTTAATTTGAATAATTTATTTTATTAAAATATAATTCACCAAAAAAAATTTGAAAGAATAAAAATTAAATCAAAATATGTCTTAATTTGAATAATTTATTTGATTAAAAAAAAATAACCAATAAAATTTGAAAGAAATAAAATTAAATTAAAAATGTCTGAATTAGAATAATTGTTTTTATTAAAAAAAATTAACCAATGAAATTTGAAAGAAATAAAATTTAATAACTAAATGTCTCAATTTAAATAATTTATTATATTAAGATATAACTTACCAATAAAACTAAAACAAATAAAATCAAATCAAAAAATGTCTCAATTTAAAGAATTTGTTTTATTAAAATATAATTACCCGATGAAATTTTAAAGAAATAAAATTAAATCAAAAAATGTCTTAATTTGAATAATTTATTTTATTAAAATATAATTCACCAAAAAAAATTTGAAAGAATAAAAATTAAATCAAAATATGTCTTAATTTGAATAATTTATTTGATTAAAAAAAAATAACCAATAAAATTTGAAAGAAATAAAATTAAATTAAAAAATGTCTGAATTAGAATAATTGTTTTTATTAAAAAAAAATTAACCAATGAAATTTGAAAGAAATAAAATTTAATAACTAAATGTCTCAATTTAAATAATTTATTATATTAAGATATAACTTACCAATAAAACTAAAACAAATAAAATCAAATCAAAAAATGTCTCAATTTAAAGAATTTGTTTTATTAAAATATAATTACCCGATGAAATTTTAAAGAAATAAAATTAAATCAAAAAATGTCTTAATTTGAATAATTTATTTTATTAAAATATAATTCACCAAAAAAAATTTGAAAGAATAAAAATTAAATCAAAATATGTCTTAATTTGAATAATTTATTTGATTAAAAAAAAATAACCAATAAAATTTGAAAGAAATAAAATTAAATTAAAAAATGTCTGAATTAGAATAATTGTTTTTATTAAAAAAAAATTAACCAATGAAATTTGAAAGAAATAAAATTTAATAACTAAATGTCTCAATTTAAATAATTTATTATATTAAGATATAACTTACCAATAAAAATTAAAACAAATAAAATCAAATCAAAAAATGTCTCAATTTAAAGAATTTGTTTTATTAAAATATAATTACCCGATGAAATTTTAAAGAAATAAAATTAAATCAAAAAATGTCTTAATTTGAATAATTTATTTTATTAAAATATAATTAACTAATAAAATTTGAAAGAATAAAAATTAAATCAAAATATGTCTTAATTTGAATAATTTATTTTATTAAAAAATAACTAACCATTAAAATTTGAAAGAAATAAAAGTAAATCAAAAAATGTCTCAAATAAAATAATTTATTTTATAACATTATATTTAACCAATAAAACTTTAAACAAATTAAATTAAATCAAAAAATGTCTCAATATAAAGAATTAATTTTATTAAAATATAATTAACCAATAAAATTTGAAAGAATAAAAATTAAATCAAAATATGTCTTAATTTAATTATTATATTTTATTAAAATATAATTAACCAATAAAATATGAATGAAATAAAATTTATTCAAAAAATAACTAAATATAAATAATTTATTTTATTTAAATATATTTAACCAATGAAATTTTAAAGAAATAAAATGAAATAACTTATTGTTTGTATTTTAAAAATTTATTTTATTAAAATATATTTATCCAATGAAATTCGGAAGAAATAAAATTAAATCAAAGAATGTCTCAATTTGAATAATTTATTGAATTTAGATATAATATACCAATAAAAATTAAAACAAATAAAATTAAATCAAAAAATGTCTCAATTTGAATACTTTATTATATTATCATATAATTAACCAATAAAATTTGAAAGAAATAAAATTAAATCAAAAAAATTCTCAATGTAAATAATTTATATTAATAAAATACAATTACCCAATAAAATTCTAAAGAGTTAAAAACAAATCAAAAAATATCTCAATATGAAAAATTTATTTTATTAAAAATATTTAACCAATAAAATTTGAAAGAAATAAAATTAAATCAAAAAATGTCTTAATTTGAATAATTTATTTTATTAAAATATAATTCACCAAAAAAAATTTGAAAGAATAAAAATTAAATCAAAATATGTCTTAATTTGAATAATTTATTTGATTAAAAAAAAATAACCAATAAAATTTGAAAGAAATAAAATTAAATTAAAAAATGTCTCAATTAGAATAATTTATTTTATTAAAAAAAAATTAACCAATGAAATTTTAAAGAAATAAAATTAAATCACTATGTGTCTCAATTTGAATAATTTATTTTATTAAAATATAATTAACCAATGAAATTTCAAAGAAATAAAATTTAATAACTAAATGTCTCAATTAAATAATTTATTATATTAAGATATAATTTACCAATAAAAATTAAAACAAATAAAATCAAATCAAAAAATGTCTCAATTTAAAGAATTTGTTTTATTAAAATATAATTACCCGATGAAATTTTAAAGAAATAAAATTAAATCAAAAAATGTCTTAATTTGAATAATTTATTTTATTAAAATATAATTAACTAATAAAATTTGAAAGAATAAAAATTAAATCAAAATATGTCTTAATTTGAATAATTTATTTTATTAAAAAATAACTAACCATTAAAATTTGAAAGAAATAAAAGTAAATCAAAAAATGTCTCAAATAAAATAATTTATTTTATAACATTATATTTAACCAATAAAACTTTAAACAAATTAAATTAAATCAAAAAATGTCTCAATATAAAGAATTAATTTTATTAAAATATAATTAACCAATAAAATTTGAAAGAATAAAAATTAAATCAAAATATGTCTTAATTTAATTATTATATTTTATTAAAATATAATTAACCAATAAAATATGAATGAAATAAAATTTATTCAAAAAATAACTAAATATAAATAATTTATTTTATTTAAATATATTTAACCAATGAAATTTTAAAGAAATAAAATGAAATAACTTATTGTTTGTATTTTAAAAATTTATTTTATTAAAATATATTTATCCAATGAAATTCGGAAGAAATAAAATTAAATCAAAGAATGTCTCAATTTGAATAATTTATTGAATTTAGATATAATATACCAATAAAAATTAAAACAAATAAAATTAAATCAAAAAATGTCTCAATTTGAATACTTTATTATATTATCATATAATTAACCAATAAAATTTGAAAGAAATAAAAATAAATCAAAAAAATTCTCAATGTAAATAATTTATATTAATAAAATACAATTACCCAATAAAATTCTAAAGAGTTAAAAACAAATCAAAAAATATCTCAATATGAAAAATTATTTTATTAAAAATATTTAACCAATAAAATTTGAAAGAAATAAAATTAAATCAAAAAATGTGTCAATTTGAATAATTTATTTTATTTAAATATAATTAACCAATAAAATTTGAAAGAAATAAAATTAAATCAAAAAATGTGTCAATTTGAATAATTAATTTTATTAAAATATAATTAACCAATAAAATTTGAATGAAATAAAATTTATTCAAAAAATAACTCAATATAAATAATTTTTTTTATTTAAATATATTTAACCAATGAAATTATAAAGAAATAAAATGAAATAACTTATTGTTTGTGGTGGGTTACAGGGTTTCAAATCTTGCTTATCCTCCTGGTGACCCTAGTAACGCCATACAAAATGATACTAACCGCCACTTGGCACCCGTTGCTAAGCAACGTTGGTAATGTGTTCAAGTGGTGGATTGCCCGCAAAAATTGAGTACCATGTGCTAGTACTGTAGTTGCTCGGACAATCCTCGGGTTCACGAGCTGTCGATAGAAGACCTATGCTCGCTTTGCTCGGTCCCTCATAACTATTCAGGATTAGTTCTTAATTGACTGTGGAAAACTGAGACGTAATAAGGTTACTTGTGACAATACTGACATGCAATTTTAAAAGAAACGACTCAACTAAGGCTAAAACTACTCTATTTGAATCAATCACATGTGGAATATCTACTGTTTGACGTTTTGAAGTTGCGTTGCTCGACGTCGGGCACGTTCCTTACGTCCCGGTCGACGATTGTTGATGGGTTGTTCTGTTGGCTTGGTGGTTGTCTGCGGCATTTGGGTTGGGGCGAAGATGAGCGGGTAAGTTACCGCTTCACCTTCCCGGCATACCGCTAGGGCGACTTCGATACCCCGAATCTGCGTGCGCAGACTCCGACTGAGCTGGCGTTCTTCGGCCCAGCCCTTTTGAGCTGCGGTGAGTCGTTGGTAGAGTATCTTCGTCCGTTTATGGTCTAAACAGGTCGCCTTGACCTGCTGCACCTCGCGAGTTAATTGCAGGACCTGACTGAGTAGCTCTGCATTCGTCTGCCTCGCGCGGTCCAATTCAGATTGTAAGATTTGTAAGGAAGACATTACTACAATCAAATAGATGAGGTTAAGTTATTATTGATCAAGTTATATAATTGTTTATTTCGTTAAACAAAACACGAATAACTCTAGCTATAAGAAAAAGAAACAACACGTAAATTTCTAATCTTTTCAATCAGTTACTACATAAAGTCTGTCATTGTTGGTTTACTCGTCCGGACAATATCTCTTCAGGCTCCGTTTGAGAGCCTCAACAGTATAGGGTCTTCTGGTGTCTCGAACTGGGTGAGGTGGATAGGCGACTGCAAATCGCCCGGCAAGGATGTCTTCGACCACGTTCGCAAGGTACATCCTTGCCTTAACCACCTGTAAATCTACCTGCTCCTGCACCCTTTCCTATTGGGTGAGGAGCTCCCGTGCGTGCAGGTAGGTCTCTGCAGCTGGAAATTACCGTTCCGAGAGACATGATCGTTGCAACTGATTGAGTATCCTCGTGGTCGGCGGGACTCCTGTCGGTTCCTGTCTGACGGTCTCTCGACGGGTAGTTCGTTTGGGCGACATGTCTAAACATTACTGTCATTAGGTTCGCTTGATTTATCATTCTAAGTTATGAGCAAGCAAATTGTGTCTATGTTAATAGTGAGGGCGTCATATACGTGACCATTGCCTTCCTTTACGCGATGGAACATTAATAAGCAGGTTAGGTTACCTCGTGGGTCTGGTCCTTTAAGATGCACTCCTCTATAGGGAAAGTATATAAGTATATGATTAAACATATGGATGGGGTAACCTGATGTTTCACTTATTCGATATATGCGTTAACATGAAAATTGTTCATGTAGGCGGATACTCGTGCATTGATTTAAGGGAATTCGTACATCGATTTAAAGTTTGTTTACTAACTTTAATTACAGTTGTTCGAACTTTAAGATTAGGCCGGATGTTGATCCGAGATAACTTAGTCGCGTGTAGGCGTATCCTGGTGGGCGAACGATTTCCGGCGGATTTTACCGTTACCACTTAAGCGGTTGACTAAAGGGGAATTACATTGTTTACATCCGGTGATTGTATTATTCGTGTCATATTTTCAGAATTACTGGTCAAGTGTTCGCCTACACTCGATTATCTCCATTTCCGGTAAGTTATTTCGTTGACTAGTTTAAATGTACTTTATTAGCAAATTTTAGGAGGACTTCTACGCTTACCGAGTTTTCTAAATAGATGCGATACCCTTCTGTTGGAATAACTTCGCTAAGTGGAATTTAATGTGATAGTAATACAAATTTTCGCTCATCTTAAACTTTGGTTTTTTTCAGTTATATCAATTTAATTTACGTAAATATTCATTCACTTTACCACTAATCAATTTGCTATAAATCCTGAATTTACGATAATTGATGAAACCTATTTTATAGATTTATGAATTATTCTAATTCTAGTTAAGAGATTATATTATCGACATCTGTTACTCCGATTTCTAATAGTCTTCCCTAAGGCTATTTGGATCAACTCTTACTTTAGCCCACAAAGTTATTTTAATGCTGGTGGTTTCAAAACCGTGAATTCAGTTTTACTCTAATTTACATTTTGCCGGTTATTCAATTCATCTCTAATCCTAATCCATGAATCACTTTAAGTCACTAATCATAGCTCGTTAAGGGACTTATTTTATTTATTCTTATTTGATACTTTGCTTTACCAAAACTAGATCATCTGGGTTTTACGCAACAGCTATTTGGATTAATTTAATCATCTCAATTGTCACCAATAAATTGATTCAATTTAATCAACGACATTTTTATTTGTATTCATTTTGTTTTTAATCAATAATTTAATCTAAATACTTGGATTGCTCAATCACTTCTTCCATTTTATCAAGATGAATTAACAGTGAATTATGTAGTGTTACATTAATTTGAATCAACAATTTAATTAAGGAATCCCATACTTTTATTCGAGAATAATTTTACTTTTAATCGATACATTTCTTTATTTGAAGTCAATGAATTCGATTCTTAATTGCTTCCAAATTTATCGGGGGTTGATTAGCTCAATACATTACTCATTCTTACTCGAAGATCAGATTACTTTTATTGAAATGAATTATAATAATTTAATTGATGAAATTATTTGCCATTACCCTAATTTTAATCAATAATTTACGATCATTATGAATTATCTTTACTGAAATTTTAAGCCATAAAACACTTTACTTTAATTTTTATCAATAATCGCAATTTAATCGAATTCAATGATTCCCAATAAATTTTATTTATTTCAAAATGTTAATCCAAAATAGTTATAACAACGATTTCAGTTAATTTAACCCAAGTACCCTTTCCCTTTAATAGGCCTTAGACGCATATTGTGTTCATGTTATATTTATTGAGTGCCCACTGGACTACTCGGTGTGATAATTTTAAGCCGTATGTAACATAATTTTAGGTCGATTTTACAGAATTGAGAAACGAGGAAGCAGCCAGAGACTTCTTCCTTATTTCTCGCTTCAGCTATAGGGATAATATTGACGTTACGACCGCTGCGTTGCGCACGCTGAGTCTTCACGGGTACATATCATTGGCGATTTTCCACGCACTTACATGCCTCTGTACTATGTAGATTTTATTTACTTGCGTTATGTGTCGGCTGTGGGCCGGAAAAATCTCGACATTTAAATTTAGTTTTTAAAAAAGAAATATATATCAAACAATTTATACATATTAATAATATTTATTAGTTAGGACAAAATAACAGAATTACCCTTCATAACCTTTCCAAAATTTTCATACAATAGCATAAAATATCATAACAGAAAGCATAAATGCCTCTCTCCCCACATCGCCGTCAAGCAGAGCTCTACAGAGATGCTATGAACGTGATGTGGAAAGAGGGCTCCAACATAAATATTTCTCACCTAAAATCAGTTGAATTAGTTCAAATAGCTTGAAAATAAGGGTTTAAAATAGTTTCACAACGATTTGAAAATAAGATTTGAAAATAGTCTACAAACGATTTCAAATGGTTTGAAAATGGTTTCTAAAAATGGTTACAAATGGTTTTAAAAACGATTCACAATTTTCAAAAATGGTTAAGTTAAATGTGAAAATGGATCAGTATTTATACCTATTTGTATGACGTGTGAAATTTGATGCAGTAAAACAAAATTCGACCTTGTTATTTTCTAGCAAATTCTATTTTTTAGTTTTATTATTTTTTGATTTATTTTTATAATTTTTTATTTCGAATTTTTATTGAATTATTACTAATTCAAAATTTTCGAGTTAAATTTCATTTTAATGAACTTTAATTGATTTTCTCAATTTCGTCGAATTTGTTGTGTTTTCTTGTTGTATTTGTGTAGGTATCGTGCGGATCTTGGTGCATTTTGTTATTATTTTATTTTATTTTTATGTTTATTAATTTATATTTAATTCTTTTATTTCTCAGATTTTATGTGGTTTAATTGATGTTTCAGTGGGTTTATTTAAATTGCGTGTTATTTTTGCGTGTGTATTTCTGATCCATTTAAACATTTTTTCAAGGCCGTTTACGTTGTGGCCCAACATTTGTATTTTAATAATTTATTTTATTAAAATATATTTATCCAATGAAATTTGGAAGAAATAAAATTAAATCAAAGAATGTCTCAATTTAAATAATTTATTAAATTTAGATATAATATACCAATAAAAATTAAAACAAATAAAATTAAATCAAAAAATTTCTCAATTTGAATACTTTATTATATTATAATATAATTACCCAATAAAATTCTAAAGAGTTAAAAACAAATCAAAAAATATCTCAATATGAAAAATTTATTTTATTAAAAATATTTAACCAATAAAATTTAAAAGAAATAAAATTAAATCAAAAAATGTGTCAATTTGAATAATTTATTTTATTTAAATATAATTAACCAATAAAATTTGAAAGAAATAAAATTAAATCAAAAAATGTGTCAATTTGAATAATTAATTTTATTAAAATATCATTAACCAATAAAATTTGAATGAAATAAAATTTATTCAAAAAATAACTCAATATAAATAATTTATTTTATTTAAATATATTTAACCAATGAAATTTTAAAGAAATAAAATGAAATAACTTATTGTTTGTATTTTAATAATTTATTTTATTAAAATATATTTATCCAATGAAATTTGGAAGAAATAAAATTAAATCAAAGAATGTCTCAATTTGAATAATTTATTAAATTTAGATATAATATACCAATAAAAATTAAAACAAATAAAATTAAATCAAAAAATGTCTCAATTTGAATACTTTATTATATTATAATATAATTAACCAATAAAATTTGAAATAAATAAAATTAAATCAAAAAAATTCTCAATGTAAATAATTTATATTAATAAAATACAATTTACTAATAAAATTCTAAAGAGTTAAAAACAAATCAAAAAATATCTCAATTTGAAAAATTTATTTTATTTAAATATAATTAACCAATAAAATTTGAAAGAAATAAAATTAAATCAAAATATGTCTCATTTGTAATAATATATTTTATTAAAATAGAATAAACCAATAAAATTGGAAAGAAATAAAATTAAATCAAAAAATATCTCAATTTGAAAAATTTATTTTATTTAAATATAATTAACTAATAAAATTGGAAAGAAATAAAATTAAATCAAAATATGTCTCATTTGTAATAATATATTTTATTAAAATAGAATAAACCAATAAATTTGGAAAGAAATAAAATTAAATCAAAAAATGTGTCAATTTGAATAATTTTTTTTCTTAAAATATAATTAACCAATGAAATTTGAAAGAAATAAAATTAAATCAAAAGATGTCTCAATTTAAATAATATAATTTATTAAAATATAATACCAATAAAATTTAAAAGGAATAAAATTAAATCAAAAAAAGTCTCAATTCAAATAATTTATAATAATAAAAGAATTAATCAATTAAATTCTAAAGAATTAAAAACAAATCAAAAAAAATCTCAATTTGAATAATTTATTTTATTTAAATATAATTAACCAATAAAATTTGAATGAAATAAAATTAAATCAAAAAATGTCTCAATTTGATTAATTTATTTTATTTTAATATAAAAAACCAATGAAATTTTAAAAAAATTAAATTAAATCACTAATAGTCTTAGTTTGAATAATTTATTTTATTAAAAATAATTAACCAATTATATTTGAAAAAAATAAAATTAAATCAAAAAATGTCTCAATTTGAATAATTTATTTTATTTAAATATAATTAACTAATAAAATTTGAAAAAAATTAAATTAAAACCAAAAATGTTCTAAAAATAAAAGGTTATGAATGTGTCGTGGAATTTTTATCAACTGGCTTCTGAATATTAATGTGCAAATAAAAACGCAGTATAGCAAAATAATTCTTTTTTATATATATATATATATATATAGGGAATTATTTTTATATATGGAAATTATTAATGCCCTTTTATACGGAAAATTTAAAATTTAGCATATTTTTTGTCTATAATTTAAAATATGGCATATTAATTTTTAAATGTAAAAAATATCATATCAAACCTTTAAATTTAAAAAATGGCTTATAAATTTGAAAAATTTAAAAAATAGCATATTAATTTGGTAAATTTGAAAAATGGCATCCAATTTTACAAATTTCGAAAAATATTATTATTTTTTGAATGCATCTCGAAATACTTAATCATAATTTTTACTTAATTATAATAACAATTGTAAATTTATTTCGTAAATTTAAATTATAATTAGTTAAAAATTTGTAAAATAAATAATATGATGTAAGAAGTAAATAGTAAAATATAAATTTTAATGTTGTTACTAATAAAATATAAAATTATTTATTAAATAACATTTATTAGAATTTATTATAAAGTAATTTATTTTATATTTACATATATTGCAAAGTTAAATAAGAAAAATACAAATTCCGATAGATTCGTTTATTTAAAAGAAACATTTTTTAAATCAACATGATGTTAGAATAATGATACTTTAGTGCCTTTTGATCTTTTAACACAATAGACATTGCACAATATACACTTAAAACGTAAACATTTTATTTCTTTTCAAGTTCATTTTTAAAACTATTGAACAAAAATGGTGACTGTAAATCATCAGATATTTTAGATAAGAAATACATAATATTTAGATAAGAAATTTCAGTGAAAGATGAGCAATTCGATTTATTTTATTGTTGTGGTCAACGGAACTTGAAAAATATTATCAATAGGTCACAGCACCAGAAAGGTTTTAACAACAGTTTTAATATAACATCGAAGATGTTAATAACCCATTCAGGTCAGGTGAAAAATTAATATAAATGACAATCACTTTCACCCTCTTTGTGTTCCATTTGACTAGATTCTCGATATGCTATTTTCTTTAGTTATTACTGAGGGTAGTGAACTACGGGAGACTTATTATACATTACCTATTTATAATAATAAACCAGACAAATGTGGATTAATGATGAAAATCAAAAGTTTTATGGTCATTTAATTAATTAATTTTTATGAACTAAATTGCCAAAATTAATTTTATATATATATAATTAATCTCGATTATAAAACTCAAAAATTCGCATTTAACGCAAACTCAAAGACATCAAATTACTGAATGAGTTTCTTCAAAAGTTAATAAGTTGGGAATGAAAGTTTATTTTCTGCTTAAAATAATAATCCGAAAAGAAAAATAATTCCATTCATTCAAAGATAAAACAAAAGCATTAAAATAACTTTTTTATAATAAAATATTAAGAATTATTTAGAAATAAATTTTAATTAAAATAATATGTCATGAATAAAATTGTAAAATTTTTCATTAGTTTTTTTGTTTTAATTATATCTTTTTTAATTGCAAAATGTACGAAAATGTACTTTGTTTATTTTTAGATTATAATTTAAAATATATAATTAATTTTTTATATATTTAAGCAAATTTTTAAGTAATGTTTTAGCAGGGTTTCATGACCGTTATTGTTTTGTAAATTTATATAAATGCTATAATGGTCACTATAAATAATTTGGTTTCATTATTTTTGGCTAAAAACGTTTACATGTGGTTCTCAAGATAGTCAGATTAACTATTTTATTGGAAGTTTTGAAAGTCGGTAATGGTTGAAATATGCTTTTTGTATTAATGTAGGAGTTGTCTTAAATAAAATAAAGAGAAAAAATAAAGAGAACATTGTTACTTTATCGTAGAAATTGGAGTTTGAAGCAAAATAGGAAGATTGAGAAAAACCATAAAAAAATTTAATTAATTAGTGCAACTTTTCAATTTAGAATAAGGAAAGACAAAATTATTTTTTTCGTAATCTGATAATTTTTGAAGTGCTGGTAGACAAAATGAATAGTTATTCACATTGGTATTATCTCAGACATCAAAGAGTGGTGGAACAGCAGTTACTTCCTGATAAACAATGTTGTTACTACAACTGGAATTATAAACATTGATAATGTGAAACTATATAAATAAACAATAAGAAAACATTATTTTAACAGAAGTAATTCATTTAAGCAAAATTTCTCAGAGTAACTAGTAACGGATAACTCTTAATAGTATGACTATTCCTAATAGTATTATTATTTTTCTAATAAATAGAAAAAAATAAATAGAAAAAAATCTTTGGAAAAAAATAGTTAAATTTTAATTGATTGAATAATTCATTTATTTTAACCCATATAGTATGACCAAATTAAATTTAAAACCAAGAAAACTTTTTTTGTCATACTATTAAATACTATGAGTCATACTATTAGGAGTTATCCGTTAGTAATCAATTTAAATTTGCTGTTCTACTTATCAGGTTGCAACAACCATCCATTAGTATATATCATTATAAAGTTACAGTGCAATAATTATGCATTGTTGGATTTCTACATTAAATAAACTGAAAATTAATCTATCGTTTTTGAACCGGCATGTCAAGTAAAAATCCAACATTAACTTTTGATGATTACCCTAATTTTTAAATGTTGATAATGGGATGAAAATGGTAATCGAAATCTTCAATGAGGATATAATTTGGGTGAAATTGAAATACTTATTATTATGTTAATTCAGAAAATTCTGATATTTCTGGATTTGGGAAAGGAATAATGTACGACAAATCAAATCGATGAAACCTTTTCACTGCACAATATTGTTGGGTTATTATTATTGAAAGTCGGTTCCCCCTGACTCCTCGTGTCCTTTTTCAATCAAATAAGCAAATCCGTTTTATCTCACTGTTTGTAATCACAATTTCACTAATTGATTTGCACCTTTTAATCACTGTATGCCTCTGATTATCTTAGGGTAGGTTGTCCAAGGGAGAACCACCCTTTCTGATAGATAACTTTGCCTTTTTACTTGGATTTGGATTCCTCTACTAACCTAGTTACTGCTCTTTCACGTCGATTCACTCTAGTTAATAATATCTGCTCTTCGTATCTGGTTAATAATGTCTGTCTCTCGTATCGGGTAATAATGACCGTCTTTCATATCTGGTTAATAATGACTGTCCTTTCGTGTTTTTCCCTCTTTCTTTTATACTCCTGCTCAGACTGTTTTCCGACGATTGTCAACAATATTTTCTACATTATTAAGTTATTAATAATAATTACTTTCCAGACGGACATTTGTCAACAACGTTTGGTCCATTACCAAATTACTAAATGCAACATAATTACCTCTCCGTTACTCAGTGGCGCCCATTTAATGTTGTTTAGGCTAATTTATCCTACTATATTATTCCGTCTATGCGCCGGGTTTTCCTCAGCTCTCGGGTTTTCCTCAGCTCTCGGATTTTCCACATCTCTCGGGTTTCCCATTGCCTCGGGCTTCCCATTGACTCGGGCTTCCCATTAGTAATTAATTTTTCTTAATTAATTTCCTTTTTTATCTTATATTATTTTCTAGGGACCCCTCACTAAATTTTTATTATTATTTCTGGACTCGTCTCTCAATTTGTCGTTCAACTATACCAATTTCCCCCGATCAATATTACTTTCGAATTTTTATAAATTTTTTAATTAATATTGCACTTTTATCATTTTTGTGTTTTATCGATTTTACTGTGCTTTTTCGTGATACCCCAACAATATGTTTTGAGAATTTGTGTTCGATTTGCGAAAATATTTCGATGATTGTACGTACTGATGCACAAAATTCCGAGTTTACTATACTTAGAGTGCAACATCATTTTAGCATATTTGTACCTGACTGGTTTGAGTTCTCTGTGAGAATAGTATTGAGACTGGAATAAATCGGAGCGTATAGCTCACTTTTATTTTACGAGTATATAGAGTTTGAGCAGTGAAATGGTTAAGCAAATCATATTTTTAAATTTAGTAGATCGCTATGAGGCTTTTCTCTCACTTCAAACCTACATTTTTCTGACAAGGACCTTTTTTATTTTCGATAGAAAATGATCAAAATTAGTAAAAAAGTTAACTTTTAGAGTTAGAAAATCTTCGCATTGTAGCAGAATAGTCTTTTAGATTTTTGAAAAATTTCCTTCCCCCTATGATAAAGATTTTTTAGATCTACAGTTTTGTCGGATAAAATGACATTACAAAGTCCAGAGCATTTTTTAATATTAGATTGTTCTAAAAATTTGAAATAAAGTTTGAAAAATATTATGGATGTTCTAAATTTGATGAATCAAACTACTAACAATTGTGCATTTTAGTTAAACTAATTGTGTGTAAACGTTAAGTTGATAATAGTTTTGAATTTGCATATGAGGAGGCAGAAATGTCATCGATTGTTTTTTTCGGATTTACTTATTCAACGAAAGTACCAAGACTATCTAACCAAAATATACAGAAAAGCGACTGATACTGGTCTTTATACTACGGCTGAGACCTTTTGTGTGTTCAAATACAAGCAGAAAATGGTTAGAGAATTGGTTTTTCGGGCATGATCTTTATCATCAACGTTTATCAGCGAAGATTTGATTTTTGGTTGAATTTAAAAATGAATCCTTTCTTAAGCGTATGTTAATAAGTGGATATTACATTTTTCTGATCTTTGTACTAGTTTGTCTAGAAGTAGAGTATTTATTGATTCTGACGATAGTACGTTGTCAAGTTCAGAAGGTTGTAAAGAATTTAAGCATAAGATCCTCAAATATGTAGAGAATACTCTGTTTGGGATTGATTTCATAACCTGCAAAATTAGTAGTATGTTCACTAGTAAATCTCCAACGGTGTTCTGAACCCAGGTATCAAATTTCAAAAATCCATTTTTTGTTATTTTTAACCATCTTCAAATGAAAATACAAAAAGGATGTTGCCAGGTAAAATATAGGTCTATAAAAGCTCTAAGCCTTTGAAAAGGAATTTCAAATATCTCAAGGAATCTTTTTCCCGGAACAGAGTTTTCTTTGAGCAGTTGATTTCCATAAAACGCTATTCCTAAGCATTCTTTTTAATTTGCTCCTTTAACTTCGTTATTTCATAAAGTCTTTGGACAAAATTAACACTCAACCTCGGCACTTTAAACTCACATCCGAAAACTCTGAATATTTTAATGAAACATGTGGAAACTTAGTAAGGTTTCGAAAACAATTACCAGCGCAAATAATCTTGCAGAAAAATCATACTTTAAGAGAAATACCCGATTTTCCAATATTCACAAAAAACCATTTTGTTTTTTCAGTTAAATTAAAAATGAAAAATAAAAGCAGAAACAATTTAAACAATCTAACGAAAAATATTTATAAATTTTATAAAACTTACATTTTTTACATTAATTTTGCTAAATTTTACACGAATTTATTAAAAGGAATTAATTTATTTGTAATAATTATTTTGTTTGTTTTAAGTTTTGAATGTAGAATATAAAAAGGATTTTTAAACATTCATTTTGTAACATTTATTTAAGAAATCCCAACATTATTTTCAAATATCAATTAAAAAGCATTTAGAATTTTAAAATTGAAGTTAAAAAATTAATTATAAGTATAAAAATTAAAAGATCTCCAGGTAGCAAATGAAAAGATAAACAAAAATATAAGAGTTTTAAATTGACAGTGGTTCTCAAGAAATCTCATTTAAAAATTAATAAAGCTAAAGGGTTCTCGAGTATGACCGGAGTAAAATTAGTCTGTGAAACGGATAAATTTGATTTGGCGAAAATCAATTATAGAAGTCCTAAATATTTATGAATATAATAATTTAATTTGTTTCAGAAAATTGCACTTATAATTGATAAGTCCTATAAAAGATAAAGAAAACATATTGAAAAGTTGTGATTATTATTAAAAAGAAACAGAAGCATAATAATTTATTCTGACAACAAAGATATAACATACTCTTACATAGTTCTTTATTTCGTAGCACCTGAAAAAGGATTTTGTTATTAATTTATATACTAAAATTTACAGTTATCTCAAAATCTCTTCGTTCTTTAGACAAATGGAAAATAAATTATTATTAAATTACTATTATCGAGCTTCTGAAGCTCTGTGCTAACCGTTTGGAGGATCGCATCATATCGAATATTGAAAGGCATTGTCTTCAAAAATAAGGCATAATTTGCTTTTTGAAATTTTAAATATGGGTGCACTTTAATGTCCAGTCATTCAATTTATTGTCTAATTATTAGAATTTTTACTATATAAGTTTTGTGAACCAAGATATTGTGTAAGTATTTTTTTCTCGTGTGAAATTTTTCAACCCACCTATAGTATAAGGTCTTATCTAATGACCTAGGTCTTATCTAATATCAATTTTGGCTATGGTACACAAACGTTTAATATGTTTGTTTTTTGAATTATTCTTTAAGATGGAATATAAAATATATTTAGATCCTTTTTTAAGTCTCTTGATGTAATGATCTGTGTTCTTGAAACTCCAATTTTGACAAATTTTTACGCAATAGGCTAATTTAATTAATTGTATAATATTCATTCGTCATCCTTATTTACAATTATTATGATAAAAAAATACACTTATTGAGTTGAGTTTGTTATTTTAACCAAAATAACAAGGATTTCCATTTTCTGATAATCACTAAACAATTATACACATTTACTTAAAATGTTAAAATCCTGCCAGCCCTGGATGGATTTCATCAGTCACCCATGACAACATTAGTAAAAAAGTGTTTTATTTTATAAACATTTGAATTTTATGATTCACAATTGAAGTTAGATTGCAATTATTTTTGAGCTTTGAAATCTGATAAGCTTTACAGCAAAGTCCAATTAAAACAAATTTGAATATTAATTTCAAGTTGTATTAAAAATAAATTATTTAAAATTTTTACTAATTAGATCTTATGAAGTTTTAGAGAATGGCTTATTTTATGAGAAACAAAAAGAAACTGGAAGATAAAATAACTTATTTGCCATTTAAATATAAATTGAAAAACGAGCGGGAGGTGGTTTTGAGGAGTTACAGTGCTGCTAAACACGAAAATCAAGTATATTATTTATTTAAAATAATAGTTGAAGAAGGAAATACATATCCTCAGGTGAGCAAAATTAATGATATTCTACACTCCATATTCTAAAATTATTTTCATTATATTCAATTTATTTGCAGGCTAGTTTTTGAGTGAATAGTCGTTTAAAAAAATGGAGATTTGACCAATTTCAAATTGCTTTATTTTTATACTATATTTTTAATTTACTTTTAACAAGGAAATCTATATATAAATTTTCAAAAAACCTAAAATGTTGATCTATGATATAAAAAGAAAGGAAGATAAATAAAAAGCGAATAAATATATATATATATAGTCTCTACAAGAAGAATAATTATCTTTGATTCAGCATGTCTTTTAGTGAAAACAATAAAATTTATTGTCAAACAGAAATAATAAGTATTCAATTTTTAAATACTAATAATTAAAATATTATACCACCAATTACTTTTTTTGTTTAAACTATGAATAGTAATTTTTTGATTTTTCACAATTTTAATTAATTTTGGTTTTTGATTCCTTTCAACATACTCGCATTTCTTACCAATATATAATATTTTTAAAAATTTTTTAATTTTCTGTAATTTGGTCTTGATATTTCATAACTTTTAAAATTTTTAAAAGAGGCTTAATGAACTATTTGTGACATGAAATATTTTCCTTCGTTTAAAAATTAAAATTTTTATTCTGATTAATTTGAAATTGGAGCCCTTTAAAAGAGGGGCATCTGTCATATGGCTTTCCTAGCCCTTTCTCTATATGGGCCTGTATATATATATATAATCCATTTTTTATTAAAATTAAGTTATATAACAGTAAAACAAAAGTGTCATATTTCAGAAATAGATTTCAATATAAGTAATGCATCTTAATATGTTTTATAAGTACAAACGGCAAACCGAATATTACTGTTCCAGTTATACTGTTTACAATTAAAATTGTAAAGTTTGCTAATTACTCCAAACAGAAATTGTTAATAAATGGAAATTAACATTTGAGAGTTGAAACCACCAAAATAATCATATTTAACCGGGCAAATTGGTTCACTCTAGAGACATTGCTGGCGCCCGATGCTAGCACTTGTCTCGATTTAATTTTCAAGATAATTTAATCTGAAAATATCTTTTCTCTCACAAATTTCAATTTTCTACAACATAATTATAAGTTTTCCTTTAGAGCTTAAATTTGAAATAAAGCTTAAAATGAAAATCTCTTTTTCAACAAATAATTATCAAATGTTTTTTTCGCTTTTTAATAAGAGAAACTTTTAGATTTATTAATAATTTGTCTTTCGTTTTATTGATGAAAATTATATTTTTAAATGTTAATGAAAATTATTTTAAGCATATTTAAACTAATTTATTGTGAAGATCCATATTTAAGTTAATTTTTTTTATTATAAACTCAAAATAAAATATAATTATTCATCAAAATTATTTTCATCCTTCTGTATTGTGTATTGTGTAGACTGTATTCACACATTCGCATTAGTGACATGCAGTCACAACTTTGTTAAAATTATCTGTTAATAGCAAATTCAATTTGGAAATGGTATATTTTACGTTCATAAACAAAACTTTCATTATTTCGTTCATATAGTAAGGCTAAATAATTTTTTATAATAATTTTGACTTAATACTAGTTTTTAGTATCATAAATAAAGTTTTTTAGTGTTGAAATTCAGGAATTTATTGAATCTAAAGAAGACTTCTGTTCATATTTTTTATCTCAAAATGCATTTGTATGCACAACAGAGGATGAGAAAACGGTAATAGGAGCTTTTTATATAAAGCAAAATTTTCCTGACCGAAGTTCTCACATTGCAAATGGTGGATTTATCGTTGATCCAGAGGTAAGAAATTGTGGAGTAGGACGCTTTATGGCACAGGCTTTTCTGTTTTTAGCAAAGGATCTTGGTTATGAAGCTACGTTTTTCAATTTAGTTTATGAAACAAATCTCGGAGCAATTCAAGTGTATAAATCTATTGGATACGAAATATCAGGAAAAATACCGAAAGCGGGTTATTTAAAAGGATTTTCAAATCCAATAGCGGCTTTTCAATTTTATTATGACCTTTCAAAACTAAATTCTGATTTTCTAAGTTGTTTTAATTGAATTATATATATATATATATATATATATATATATATATATATATATATATATATATATATATATATATTTATTTATTTATTTATATATAAATATGTGTGTGAAATTATAATTTTTGACAGCTTAATGTTTTTTTGAGTAAAGGAAAAATTAATGGCTGTAGAATTAGTTTTGTTAAATTTAGTTATTTGTATTTTTGATATCTTAATTTAAAATATAATATTTAAAGATTTTAATAGGTTTTGTTTATTGGAGCTTAATGGAATTTATTTCATCGTGTAACTTTTGCATTTCATAGATTCATCATTATTGTATTTATAAATTAATTTTACTTTAATTAATATAAATTAATATAATATAAATATAAATTAATTAATAGAATATTATCAGGAATCTTTTTAGTTTTTCACCTCTAATTTTTTTTTATTTATAAAAGACATTGTTGGAATATTAAATATTTATTCGTCGATGAATAGGTCTTTCGATCCGACTCCTCGTGTTCAATAATCAATAAGACAAAATCCCAACAAAGAAATCTTTATTGACAAATATTCACCACGATATACATTAATTTATCTCTCGTACACATCCTAAGGGTATCACGGTGTAAGTCCAACTGCAATCTGATTAACTTTGTCGATTTACTGCTCTTCACTCGTTTCCTTCAACTCGTTAGGTTCTCTCTTCGACCAACTGGCAACTTATTTTGCTGTCAGTTGCTTTTATAGTTTTTGGATTCCAATTAATCTGGATTACTGCTGGAAAAACAATTTTCCATTTCGGGTAATTTATTGCCCGTTTCACTAATGCCGGGAAACGCATTAAACTGACGTTCAGCTAGGCGGCTATTGATTAATGTGTTCGTCGGTAAATAATTTAATTAATTTTTTCTTTAATTTTTTCTTCTACTTTTGCTAATTCAATATAAAAAGCTTTCCTGAGAAGTATAAAGACCAGTATCAGTTGGTTTTCTATAAATCTCTGTCTCATAATGTTTACCTTTGCGTTGAATTAACAAATCCAAGAACGCAATCGATGACTTTCTCTCCGTTCCACGTGTGAATCCAAAGCTCTTATGTAAAATATTCATAAAATGCAAAAACGGATCTACTTGTTTCTAATTTTCAAAGACAAGAAAAATATCATCCACATACATTTTATAAACAAAGGGTTTCTCAAATTGGAAGGAATTTTCTTTTTCAAACTAGCCAAATATTTCTTCTTTTATATTTTAAAACACATTATACTAAAAATCATAAATTCAGTTTTATAAATCTCAATTTTTAAAAGATTTATTTTATTAAATTTATAAAATCGAGATTTTAACAATTTTAATAAATTCTCAAACAAAATATTTTTATCATGCAGCATAAAATTGCGTTAACTATTATGAATCAATTCCCAAAGTCGATTTTGATCGAGAATTTGTGAGGGGAAATAACGAGCAGTCATTCCAATTTAAGTAGGATTAAATGCACAAAATTCTGACAACTTTCAATTTTTTAAAAATTGAGATTTATAAAATAGAATTTATGATTTTTAAAAAATAAAAGAAGAAAACTCCTATATTTCACCGATTTATAAAGTCCTTCAACCAACCGCCATAGGCAAAACCGCTGTAGATTTTTTACATTTAAATAATAAAAATTTGTTTCAGTTAATACATATGACACTTTCCTAGATTAAATTTTTGAAAATTATTTGAAAATTTGTATATATGCGTTCTTGAAGTAATGTGGTTTTTCAACTTCTGTCCAGAATTGGACTAATCTTTGTCAAACCTAAACCAAACCGATATTTTCAAATAAAAAATCATTCAAATCACAAGGTTCCGTTTAAAATTTTTAAAAATATTAAAAGCTAAAAAGCTTATTTTTATGTGGGGTTAGAAAATTATGGAACGTACTCCTATTTATTCAACGTAAGTCATGCCTTTTTTATGTGGTTTTCTACCGCATAAAAAAGAATAGACTGTACAACTATTTTTGCTCGTGTCTAAATAAACGTTAGTAAAATTTTCAGTTTTTTTGTAAAAATGAAAAGTTAGTTTTAACCTTCCTCCCTCCTTTACTATTATGTACAATCGATTTTAAAATTTTTGTCTCTTTTAACAACTTTTATACGACCTTTATTAACGAATCTCCACATAGCAACAAACTCTAAGCGATAACAAATTTACCACCAAGGAGGTTCATCTGATAATTTAATAAACCCTTAAAAATGAAACACAACACAAATACTTTAACAAATGAAGTCAAATTCAATTTTAATAAACCTTCCTAAAATCCGGAAGCAAAATGTTTTTTTTTCTCATATAAATTTTTCCAATATTAATTCACAACTTAAATAAAAACTCACAAATGCAAACAAACAACAAAAACAGCTGATTTAGAAAAAAACAAATTAATTGCGTCTACTAATAAATTGGTTTAAAATTTATTGAAAATCACAAGACGAACTTCTACGAAAAAATATTTATTTATAATACAGATCCCAGACCAAAATAAATATTTGGAAATCCAATTTCACATTAATCGTCATTTTTTAAGTCAAATATATATATATATATATATATATATATATATATATATATATATATAGAAAAAAATTCTGTAAATTAAAAATGACCAGCAAGGATTTGATTTGAATACATTTAATGACAATAACACATATAATAAAATATTATTTCATATTTAATACAAATAAATATAGTACACACACACGCACGCACGCACGCACAAACGCACAAACGATAGCCGGACTGAGAAGGGAATCACATTCGTGTATAATCATATTTTTCTTGAGATTTATTATTTTTGCTTTGTACAGCAAATTTAGAAAACGACGGCTGTGATTTTTCGACAATTTCGTTGCCGTCATTGAGAGTGAGAATTGTGCGCGAATTGTTTCTAATGTGTCCCCGATACTCGGGAACATCACAGAACGTGTTTTCGGCAATATTATCGATGTGTTCTGACATTATATCTTCACAGTTTTTCCCGTTATACGGTGCCAGATAGATATCTCGAGTCAAGCTAGCAGTTCGGCGCCCTCGACAATAAACTTTATTTGCACCAATTACAACACCAATGAGAATGATTGTGAATATAATAATGACCGATACGATCATTACCCATTGACTGACGGGTTTATGAGGACAATTTTTTAAACATGAATCCAACTTTGTGTAATCTATGTTTTGAATTCCACAGATGATGTTACAACGACAAGAAATGCTCTCTGAGCATTCGTTTTGTTCGTGAGGTCGACCAGATAGGTGATAAGTGAAAAATTTATCAAAATGTTTAGAATCTTCCTTGGTAAAATCTGAAACGAGTTCATTGAGATGAAAAGCAGAAAGACCCGGTATTAAAGAATTGGAACTGTATTCCAGTGACCAGCTCAGTGTTTTTGTTTGAACGTCATTTAATTTAGCATGGTACTGCTCATATTTTCTGTCTGCAGGATCAGTTCTCCAATGATAAAGGCGTACAGAAGGATTAACAGAACCGAGTCCTGATAGATAAAAAGGACTGATTGAAGGAGAAATAAATAAAGGAATAACAGGTTTGTCTGAAAATAAAAATACCTTTTTATTCCAAGAGCTAAAAGTTAAAATAAAGTGAAAAACAAGCACAGTTGGCCGTTATATCTGTACTCTAGTTCTTGAGCATTGTCTATTGAAGAGATTGACCAATATTTTTGGGCACAATAGCGGCTGATTATATAATTTTATTAAAAAGTTTTAATGATGATTGCGAATGTGTTATATGTAAAGCATTGTTGATAAGGTTATTGGATCATAAGATTAATGTGCAAAATGCTATGAGTATGAATGTTTTAAAATAGTTTGATTATGTAATTTTGGGATAAGTAAAAATGATGTTGTTTGTGTATTTTTATAATATATAATTTATTTTAAGTAAAATATAATATTGAATATTTGAATGATTTAAATTTAAATTTTTAATATTAATTTAGAATTTTTATATTGCTAAATTTATTTTGAGTGAAATATAAATTTTGAAGTTAATAAAATTTTAAAAAAATATATTTAAATATTTAAAAACTAATAATTTGTTCCAAATATAACAATTAAATCAATATGAATTGTTTGATTTTTTTACTTGTCGAAATATTTTGTAAAATGTGTGACTTTATCACTTATATTTTACTAATATAACGCTCAAAAAATTGAAATAGCTAAAAAGAAAAGATCGAAACATATTAACTGGTCATAAATAGTGTAAGTATTTTAAAACTTGGGAGTACATGACAGTTTTAGAATTTATTCGAATGTAAATAATTTTTTACCAAAAAATTATATAAAATAAAATAACTCATCTCTGTATCACTTCAATTGATACCACTATAATTACAAGTTGACTCGAAAAACAACTTGATAAGCCAGAAATATTATGGGATTTTTATATTTTGTTTTACTATTTTTTTTGTACAAATATTTCGATATCAAGTGAGTTAGATCAATTTTAAATTATCAAACTAATAACATATTATTCCCAAACATTTTCCTAAAGAACTCAAATAACTTATTTCCTGATTTGCGAGAAATGTCTAAATTTGTTAAATTATGAATTTTACGAATTTTTTCGGTATTTTAAACATTTTTCCAAAATTCAAGTATTTCTCACAACTTATAATCATCTTCATCACCTTCATCTTTTTTATAAAAGCAAAATCTGTCATGTAACAAAGAATCGTAAAAAAATGGTAAAACTTTCCTATTAATTTTGGTAGTTATTAAGTGTTTTGTGTTCATAATGAGAAGAAAATTTATTTAATTTCAATTTCAAATGAATAGCTTTTCCAAGTACTAAATTGCGATCATGTATAAACACCATCGAGGAGAAAGTAATGCTTAACTTGTGAAAAATATCCTCATTAACAAAATTCTATCAATCTATCATGACTTATAAAATATAAATTTAGCGTTCATAAAGCATGGTGAAATTAAAAACGCCTGAAAATTAATATAATGTAGGTTTTAAAGCAATATTATATATATATATATATAGAAAAATTAGATAACAAATAGTTCGGATATTTATCAAGTTCACCACCATGAAAGTTTATAAATAAACTGTAATAACATAATAATCGGTTAACTGCAAATCGCACAAAAGGCTAAATTTATATTTAGTGGAAATTAATGTACTGCTATGCAAAAATTATAAATTATACGGATAACCTTCGAAATCGTTGGAACACGATATGAAGTTTCATTTAAATGTCTAAATAAACATAATTTATAATCAATAATATAAATCAATATAATAACTAAAATTCACTATTTTTAAAAAAAATCACGTATTATTTATTTATATTTCTAGACCGAAGTCACATTTTCTTTATTATCAATAAATATTAAATAATGACAATTTCATTCGTATTTTTAATAGAATTTAAATGTTAAGAAAAGTCGGTACATTTAAATATTGATTAAATCCAAAATTAAAACCTAAATTGTTTTAAATTTAAAAAATTACAATTATTTCTAAAATTAATGTTTCAAAATTATTTTAATATTCGAAATGTTAAAATAATTTTTAAAGCTAACAGTAAATAAATAGAAAGTTTTTCAAATTTTTCAACATAAGTGAGATATCATTAGAAAGATTGCATAATACTCCAATTATTCTAGCATTTAGTCTAATTTAAATAATTTATCAATTATTTTTTGTCTTGAGTGCCAAGATTTTTTTGTATAAGATCAAATATTTTTTTGAGTCATTGATACTAGATATTTTGGAAAGATAAAGTTTAGTTACTATAACATTTTTAATCCACATTAATATATAAAATTACGCTAATTACATCTACCGAATGTGACACAATTAAATTTATAAACAGATTGGTAAGAAAAGAAATTATAAAAATAATCAGATTAAATGAAATCTTAACAAATATTTTGTACACAATTTTTCAAGAAGCACTGTGCCTATTGAATTGGATAGTGTGCCACCTTGTGCAAGCGTAAAAAAGATTCGCCACCTATGCTCTGAAAGAATTCCAAATTAACATTTTTGTAAGGATTTAAAATAATTCTCAATTTGTCTTAAGTTGCAAAAAAATATTAACACGTTCACGCCGACTACGAGCTAAGTTGTAGATTCCAATACCTTACCTATAAATATATATTTTGGAGTTTCATATTACAATACATTTATTAAAATTAGCGTGGTAAACCAGTTTTTGAAAATGTCGCTTGACAACAAACGTATTAATCACATTAACGTTTTATCAAGGTTTGGCTATTAAAATAGCCATTAGATTTTAGTTTGAAAAGCTTAGATCTAAAGGTAAAAGTTTGAAAATAATCCCCGCCATAAACTTGATAATAAAATTACCAATAAAATTTTTTGAAAACATGCCGATGAATTGTGTTTGCCTTAATAAAATACTTTGGTGAACCCGAATTCTAAAACTTGAAAAGATTTTGCATTATTAGCAGGTTGAAAAACCGAAATATGAAGAATAGACAATTTATAGATGATAACAAAAATGGTTCTATATTCATCCACAAGTAGTCTAAACAAATGCCTAAACAAAACTTGCACCAAAAGAATACAAAGTTTACAATTTGGTGACTTTGATTTATTTGGTGACAAAATCTTAAATAATTAATTTAATAAATATGTTCAACGGATAAGACTATGCTCATAATTTAAGGGAAAATAATAAAATAACTCCAAAAAAGTTATTCTGTGAACTTAAAAACACAAAGTAATTTTCCTGTGATTTTAAACAACATTGTTAATGAGAAATTTAAATAAAGATTTGAAAATTCGCGCAATGTTTATGACAACTAGATTCTATTTTATTTCAGATCAGTCAACCAAATTAAATAAACAAACATATTTATTTAAATAACATCACAATAAATGTCGTGCGATTTTACTAGAATTAAGGGTGAAAATTTTTGATTTTCTAAAATCGATAATAAAATAATTAAAAATTTAATTTAACTACAAAAAGTAGAAAATAGAAAATAAAATTTGGGTATTAACACTGATATCGGCAAATATAGGACGAGTAAAATTTTAGTAGGCAAGAAATAAATTTAACAACGAATTTCTATATTATTCCAGTTTTTATAAGACAAATAATAAATTTGAATTTCACAGAAAACTTCGGCACAACTTTTGTAGCTAAAATATTATAAATAATGACAAATAAGTTGATAATAATCTATCAATGGAGAAAAAAGAGAAAAAAGATATTAATGAAACAATAAACTTAACATAAAAATTGATTTGTCAATATTATGAATCTGTAAGACATTGATACTATTTAATTAATTAAATACTAAATAAATTGCAAATACAGAATTATATAAAAATTGAGAAGGAATTCATAAACGATATCACTATAAAGTATAATGTACCTTTTTAAAGGACAAGGAAATATATTAAAAAACTGTCAGAAGGAAATTTCCATCTTCACTACTGAGAACGAAAATAACAAAATTTAACAGATAATGCATGAGATAACAAAAAGTTAAAGAAATTTAAGAATTTAGTAACGAAGAAAGCAGACATTGTCTGACAAATCAATATACTCTACTTTATTCCGTAATTATTAGTAATAAGATTTCATAAAATAATAGTAAAATCAAAATAATTACTTTTCTATTTAATTACCTTTCATAGATGATGAAAATTAGAGAGAAAACTTTTTTCAGTTAACCATGGACTATATTATATTATTACTTACTAATTTCTTGTTTAAAAACGCCCAAATAACTAGGAAAATGAAAAAAAATAAATAAAACTTCAAATAATCATAGTGCTCGGGTAAATAATAGGTAATTTGTTGGGGGTCTTATAAATAAAATTAAACCCTTTAGACAATGATACGAAGAAACAGGTGAAACTGCTGAGGCTCAAGATGCCGCTGAAGTTACTGAAGAAGCTGAAGCTGAAAACGAAGTAATATCTGAAGAAGCTGCAGCATCTGAATAACTCTAATGTTTAAATTTGTTATATTGTAACTTTATTAAAATTGTATGAAATTATTTAAAATGTAAAAAGTTGTTATCTTTGTTAATGTATATTTAAAAAGAAAAATATTTTAAGAATGAAAAACGTTGCTTAACCCTTAATAACCTAGAGTTTTAATTTTGATACCAATCTTTTAAACCTAATGTTCACATTACTATTAGTTTTTTTTTATAGGTTGGCTGTTTGTATTTTACTGTTGTATAATATTCTTTCCAACGAAATTAAAAGAAAAAAAAAACAAATGTCATTATTGTTTTATTTTATCTATGACATATTACTTGCGGGGCAAAGTGAACAAGTAAACACATTTTACTAAAAGTTTTGTTGAATACAAATTTGATATATTTTCTTTTTCTGAAGAATATAAATACTTTTGAGGTAAGTGAATATATTATTTTCGCTATGATATAATTACTTTTTGCGAGTGCATGTTTTACTTGAAGAAACTAGTGCTATTTTTGTGAGTATCAATTTTGATACTTCAGTCATTCCGCCCTACATAAAACCTACCTACTAATTCTTTATCTATAAAAACTTTTTGAACTTCCGTTTCATTATTTTTCTACATAGCTTGGTGTTGGGATTACTTTTATTTTAAGATTTTTTAAGATTTCTAGTGGACGAGTCAAATAAATATGCCTTCCAAAAGAATCCCAACTTTACAGAACCTGTAACTGTCTTAGAATTACGTAAATTTATTGGAATTCTTATTTTTACTAGTGTATATCATTATCCCAGTGTCAGGTATACTGGTCAAACATTATGCCCGTAACTTCTCAAATGGTTACTAGGGATGAAAACAATAGAAAAGTGAGGAGGACTCCATTTTAAAAACTTGTGGCATTAACATAAGAAATTTTAAATCCATAAAAATTAAAGTTTCTAAATATTTTAATTTGTTTTATTATATTCACTAGAATTTGAATATTATTATGCAATACAAAGCAAAATATCCTTCTAAAAAGCCTTAGTCTTGATTGGATAAAAAATCCCCGTCAACTATTAATTGGATTCAGAGTAAATATTGATTTTGTGAAAAATAATGTTTAAAAAATTGTGAATAAATTCAAACAATAATTGAACAAGTTATTCTTACCGTTATGATCATAGACGATTTTGAAAGCATCTGTGTGTTGATGTGCGAAAAATCCTGCATCAATAATATCAGCAAAGTCTTGCATAATTTTTAAGAATTTCATATTGAATCCTGGTCGTAAATGTCTAAATACTGTCGGACTATATTCTGAAGCTCCCGGAGGTATGTGACCAATGAGAAATACCTTTAAGGAAATCCGATAATAAACACTGAGAATTTCTATGATTTAGATATTAATGTTTGTAAGTATAATAAAGGAAATGTTTTGGTAATTTTGGACCGTGATGTTTATGTTGACAAATTGAATGATGTTTTATTATCTCCTCAGTTTATGAAAGTCGAAATAACCCGTAGTAATGGGAAATTACCTTCAATGAAGGATGAATTATTTTTATCAAAAATGTTGAAAGAAATAGCTTGTAAAAACATATTGACGGAGAACTGGCTAAGTCTAACCATCCAAAAGGCTCCCAGTCAGCAAAACTTTATGCACTACCTAAAGTACATAAAGAGGGTATGTTCATGAGACCAGTTTTGTCAATAGTAGGACTGATTTTTAATGTAAGGATAGATTTGAATTTTCTACGTTTATTGCAGTTAAACAAAAACAATGCAGATGAATTTATGGTCTTAATTGACTTTTGCAGTCTTTACGAACATTCCATTAGCTGAAACCATTGAGTTATGTTGTGAGATGTGGAATGAAAATGTGAATAAACATGAGAGTTGATAAAATTGCATTTCGTAAATTACTCGAATTTGCAATGTCGAATGTGAATTTTCTTTTTAATAACGGATTGTATAAACAGGTTGATGGGGTTTCTATGGATTTTCCATTGGCTCCCACAATGGATTCTATTTTCATGTCTAGTTTGGAAAAGAAAATTTAATTTTACAATTTAACTAAACCAACTGTGTACAAAAGGTATGTTAATGATATATTTTTGGTATATGAAAATCGTGAGCGTGTAAAGCCATTCTTGGATTTTATGAACAGTCTACATTTGAATATTAAATTTACGTGTGAAGAGAAAAAAAGGTCATCGATTGCTTTTTTTGGATTTGCTTATTCAATGGAAGGAAAAAGAATATCAAACGGAAATATACAGAAAAGCGACTGATACCGGTCTGTATACTACGTCTGAGAGCTTGTATGAATTTAAATATAAGCAGAATATGGTGAGAGGATTATTATTTCGCGCATGGTCTCGATCTTCCACGTTTGTTAACTCAATAAAGTGTGGACTCGCTGGTTGCATTGCTACTTAAAATAGATATTCTAAATCTTTTCTTGAGTGTATGACAAAAAAGACAGTAGATAAGTGAGTGTTGAATTCTCCTTATTGTTGTACTGATTTGTCTGGAGGTAATATTCTTATTGACTCTGAAATTGGTCAGTTGTCAAGTTTGAAAGGTGAACAAAATCGATCAAAACACATTGAACCAAAATGTATGTTGGTATTGACTTATTCCCAGGGTTTCAGAGAATTTAAGAATAAGATCCTCAAACATGTAGATAAAGCTCAATTTAGGATTGTTTCAAGGTTTTGCGAAGTTATTAGTATGTTCAATAATAAGTCTCCAACTCCAGTTGGTCTTTGTTCTGAGCTCGTTTATCAATTTTCATGAAATGGATATAATGCCACATACATTGGAGATACTGCCCCATCATCTTTGTACTCGACTTTTTGATCATTATCGACCGAATGGATTAACTCACATTAGTGATCATTTTAGGAAATGTACTAGTAAAAAATAGGTATGACTGGATTCAAGATAATTGCCAAAAATCTGAGTAATTATTGGGAACAATAACCTGGGAGGCATTGTTGATAAAATCTAGATTAACTTTAGAGGTATAAGGATATGTTTTTAAAAGATTTAAATATTAATTTTAACTAGAAACAATGTGATTTTTGAAAATGGAATGTTAAATTAAGAGTTTTAAAATGAAAAGTTAGTTTTAATAAAAAAATTTATGAAAAATATTTTAGAATATTTTCCAAAAATCTTATATGTATGAATAATGTATTTTAATTTCTAACTTTAATAACACTAAAATGAAATTAATTTTTATTGAAAAGTTTAATAGCTTCAATATAAGGCAAATTAGAAATATTATTAAATATATATATGTATAAAATATTAAAAATAATGGCATAAAATAATGATATACAAGATAGGTATTATGGAATGAAATAGATTTTTAAAGTTTTATAAATGTACTAACCGTAATTCCGTGCTTCGCTACGGTTATATTTAAGATGATAATTAACAATGAACAATTTAAAAGAATCAGTATTTTGTAAACAAACATATTTAGACTTTTATATATAAGATTATATACCAATTATTTTTTATCAATCAAATTTTTAACTTTTTTTAACATCTGATAGGTAATAATTATTTTTTTAGGATCACAATAAATCAATAAAATTCTAAAAAATAATTTTGTAGAATATTTATTATATCCATAAAAACACTTTCAAGATTGATCAAATATTTTCAAGTTCTCTATTTTCATTGAAGACTATCAATTAATAAATTTTAATTAAACGAAATAAATTCTTATTCATTTTTTATTTAATCTTCATTCTTACGAAAAAGAAAATAAATTTTAATCTTTGATTTTTATAGTAACTTCGATGTTAGTTCTCATATTCTCTTTAATACTATGCAAAAAAATGGAATATAAAAAATAATAACGAATAAAATAAGAGTTTATTTGTAAAAAATCAATAAATTTCTGATCTGTTTATATGTAATAAATTAATGAAATAGCATTATTCTTCAATGGAAACAATGAATAATTGACCTAACAACTAACCGATTAATAGCAAAGCATAAGCATGAAGAAATGTGATCAGTATTATAACTAAATGCAATCGGACCAAGAAAAATTTAAGACATTCAATTAGCACAAGTACCAGTAATCTTATTTCTAAATAACTGAAATTAATTACAAGAGAATTTTAATTCTATAATTCATTAGAGAATTTAAAACTGACATGCTGGAAATATTGCATTGAACATTTCACAGAACGTGTTCAGAAATATTAACTTCTAAAAATTTCACAATTTTGTATCTTGAGCTTTTAAAACTTTCTCATTATAAATTTCGTTTTCTTGATAAAATAATTTTGCAACTTCATTGAATTTTTTTTTAAATATAAAGTGAGAATAAATTTAGGTAAATTTCGGAAAACAGAAAAACACTTGTTAATAAAAACTTCTCTAAATAGAGGGCTCAATTAGCCGTAGAGCAGGTTTTCCAAAAACTTTTACAAATTATTACTAAACCCTTAAATTACTTTAACAAAGCGTCACGGATAGATGGTTCATGTCAATAAACATTTTCGCCATATTAACTTTATATTTTTGACCTCATTATCGCTTGTTAAAACATAAATTCACACCTGAATTGTAAAACAAATTACATTCAAATAGGTAAATAGTCATTGATGACTGATAAATAATTTTAAATCAAATTGTTTTTGTTATTATTTTATATAACCACATATTTTTCTGTGTCGCGTAGCCTTCTCAGGAAAATAATCAGCTTTAGACATAAGTCAACTAGTATTTAATGGAATCTGTGATCACGTTTTAATCAAATATCATCGTTATATTTTATGCAAGAATTTTCACTGCTATTATAAACGTGACGGAATTTGAAAATCAAGATATAATTTTTGGAAACCTATTATTTATAATCTAAATTAAAATCTAATTATCTAGATTTTAAAAGCATTTTCAATCACAAATTTTTGTTATCTCAATTTTATTTAATTAATATAAATCGATAAATTATAAAAATTTACAATTAATATATAGAATTTTTTTAATTTTTTCAAGTATTTTAATTACTATTAAAGTGTTATTATCATTTTGATTGACTTTTATGATTTAAAAAAAATGAAATATAGATATAATTAAACATTGAAATGTGAATAGTTCAAATAATAAGACTTGAATTGAGTATAATTTATAATATTTTGACTAGTAATTAATGGTAAAATTACCATTGGTACAAGTGCAATAGGGTTTTCATTGTAAATATAACGGATTGTAATTCTTATAATAATTAGATGGTTACGATACTACGTCATTGAGACCGTTTGTAAAAACTATTCAAAGTGTTATTATCACGAGAGGGAGATCCAGCATGAACATATCGGATCATGACCCAGCGATAACATGTAGTAAAACTTTATATATGCAATTAACAGCAGTAATAATAATTTTAAGGAATATAAAAATACACACCTGTTTAAGATAGTAATCTGCATTACTTTTATCACTATTTCTATAGTCAACCATGTTTATTCCTAACAAGCTCAAATAAGGCTATTAATAATATGTAATAAATATTTTCTAACAAAATTAATGATACAATAATCTTTTGGAAATTTTTTGGAAAAGTTTATAAGCAAAGAATTTAAAATTTATGTCAAACAAACATGTAATACTAGAGGCTGAATATATAAAGAAAGTGTCAAGCAGTGGTTGTCTCAGATGTGAAGCATACGAACCGGTGATATTATGAACAAACATTCCATTCTGGTGTGACATATATTCAGAGATCATTTATAATCCGGATTTACATCGTGGTCATTTCTAGTTGTAATAATAACACAATTTTATATATAAATTTATTTATGAAATCTTCTTTGTCTGATTGTAGCGAGTTAGGATTAACGACATTTTTGACTTGTTTAATGCTTCAAATACTTTATTGTTCATGATTAAATAACTTAATATTGTAGAAGAAAAATCAGAATTTATAAACAAATATGTATTTTTTATCTTAACTTAATTTAATTTGATTATTTAAAAAATAGCAATACAAGTGTGACCAGCACATAGCCCACTCCCTTCCCTTTCGTATTTTTTAAAGAAAAATGTTATAAGTGTTTTGTTCTGGTATATAAACGTAAAATATTGCATGGAGATTTGGGACATTGGACTTCGGACCATCCAGTAAAGGATATATGTTTTTATGTTCGAAAATACTCAAGAACAATGCAATGAACTATTAGAGAACTCTACTGATGAATAAGTAAATAGAAAGAATCATACTATCAAACTGTTTTAAGTATACTATATAATATATACATATAAAATCTACGTAACATGTAATTATTGTTCCTAATAATAATAATAATAATAATAATAATAATAATAATAAATAATAATAATAATAATAATAATAATAATAATAATAATAATAATAATAATAATAATAATAATAATAATAATAATAATAATAATAATAATAATAATAATATTTTATTAAAAAGGTGATAAAGTCAAGTATTATTTCTACAATTTTAAACTTGACGATTTATCAAATCAAATAACAATTAAATTTAGCAATATGAATTTCTGAATCCATTTTTTAATAACAGTAAATTTTCTAAATATTTCTTTCATTAAAAATGAATAAATTTCCTACACTAAACTATGACCCTGTGGTCGAAACCTAGCTACAAACCTTCTCCCCCTCGTGAACTACCCCATGCTCAATTCCGCTGAGATCGGTCCTGCTTTCTTTCAGATCGGTTTAGATTTCTATAGAGAACACGCAAACACAAACAAGCATTTCCCTTTATATATTAGATTATATATAGATTATTTATTACTACACTGATAAAATGAACCACTGTAAAGAAGAAAGTGATCACGAAATAAGTGCTATAATTTTTATTTTTATCTTTTGTCATTTAAAAATATTTTTGAAATATTATATTTAAAAATTATCTACTTTCCTAAAATTTTTCATTTTTACTTCACTATTTTATATTTAACTATTCAAAAAATGTTTTAAACCATAATTATAGACCATATATTTAATATAAGAATCGAAACATTTATTGGACATATAACAAAACTTGCAAAATTTTGAAAGAATTTTAGGATTTTCACATAAAATATTTTTTAAAACAATTTTTACAAAACTTTTAAAATCCTCAGAAAAACTAAAAACAGGACCAACCCCTGAAGTAAAATCGCTTTCGTTTGTTTTATCAAATTTAGCATTATAACAATTAGTTCTATTCACTTGAACATCATCTGGCATATTCATTACATTATGTGTGAATCAAAGAATTAAAATATTTTATTTCTTTTTATTTCTTTCTTTTTAGTTCTTTTATTTCTATGAATAGTTTATAAGAAATTTGCTTTATACATGAAAAAATAATGATGGCTTTGGAACTTTGGTGTTTTCATATCATAGGTTCACCAATATATCACGTGAAAAAATGTCACTATCCCATCAAATTATGATTGCTGTGATATGAATTAATTTCTTTGAGAGAATGAAAAGATTACATTTGCCGTGATATCACGCAATGAAATCAAAAATCCTTTTGTGAATCATGACACTGTGACATTATTCATTACATCATCGTGATTGTGCGCCACATATATTGTTGTATTTTATGTTATTATATCTGATACGCATTTAATAAACATTTTGTTGGTAATACTTAAGAAGCAATCGGGGTTTTGGGAAATAGATATTTCAAAAATAACGGGATTGCAATATTTATTGAGATAGCAGTATTATAATAAAAATTTAATTATGGTAATTGATTGTTAACCCTTAATTGCAAATTTGCTACATACCAGAATTTCACGTTTAAGATCGCCTAAAATAAAAAAAGAACTAACCATTTCATAGTGTTGGTTGTTAGCTACAAAGCTGTTTAACGGATTTAATTCATAAAATGACCACTAGATGCGCCACAAGTCTCAATATACCAACCTAAACTAATTTTATTATATGAATTTTATTCAAAATAAATTAAAAAAAATCATGCAATTAAGAGTTAATTCTTTTTTTGTTAACCATTTACCAGGTTTATTCACATGTTAAAATAATATGATTATATGATTAGTATACTCTACATTTTATGCACAGGGCATATTTTTAATTTTATTCAATTTAGGTTTCACTATATGCGGCTTTAATTATTTTGAGTAATCACCGATGCACTACATAATTTAGCTTTGGATAATGTTTGTTGAATCTTGAATTGGGTTTATTTTTATTTTTTATGCAAAATTTATTTTTTTTGGATGTTGTTTATTCGAGGTAGTGTTGTTTAGTTTTTTAGCGGAATCGTGAATTTCAAAATGGCTTTGAATTGTTGCCAATGTTTTTGATGATTTGTAGTTGGAATTATTTTACAATTAAATTTAACTGGATAAAAATTGACTTATTTTCTCTCAATATAATGAGTAGAACAATCTATGGAGTGATTGAAAAAGGGAACATTTGCAGAAATATAGATGAATCAGTTGTTATGGATGATAAAATCCCCCAAGGTGGTTGCGGAACTGTTTTCAAGGCACATTCATTTCATGAGCAGTATGTATTAACAAAGCTGTGTGTCAAGAACGAAGACCAACTATTAAATTGCACCCGGAAAATATTTATACTTAGAAATGTTCAGTGTGAATATATCATACATTTAGTAGATCCAATTATTGATCAAACTGGCTCAGATATTTTTGAAGCTCTCATCATAACTAACTTTTATCCATGGGCTGATGAGTCCGGTAAAAGTACCATTGTTAAACAAATGAGAATCAATCACGAGGGAGGATTTAGAAATAAAATCCAACAATGTGTCAACAATAATTTCTCCATTTTTGATACACTCTTCTGCTTTTGGGCAAAATCTGTCAATCAAAATTTTGATGAAATATCACTCTCACAAATAAATTTTTATTCTGTATGGCAAATAAAGCTATTTTGACCTAGATATCATTTATAGCAATATACCTTATCATATTTATCAAAAACTGTATCAGTCATTTTATTAAGACAAAAGATTATGCTCCAAATTAAGTATAAAATACTAATTGTAAAAAAAATATATTGTATCTTAAAACATAAATTATGTATAGGTTTTATCAATCATTAATTTAAGTATAAATAGTTGAGAACATTAGATTCTACTTTTAAGTGATGTATAATATGAAAAAAATGTTATGAATTTCTGTACCAACGTAATAACTTTACATTTTCCTTTATATTTAGTTACATCAAAATCCTTTTCTATTTTTGCCAATTTACATACAACATAAACTATAACTTTGTTTTATCTATATAATTTTGATTGGTTTGTTAATATCAATAAATAAAACTAATACATTTTCAAAGTAACGAATTATAGATGAAATAAATTATAAAAATTAAACAAACATTTGCCAATTAATAGTACAGATAATAATGACCTTTCAAGTTATAATGAAAATAAATTTCTATTGCGAAATTACATTGTTTTATTAGATATACAGGGAAAGTCAGAAGTAACCTGGCAGTCAATGAATTCTTTTTGTAAAAACTAACGGCTTTTCAACCATAAAGCAAAAATCCAAATCAAAAATTATGACACCGATAACGTTGACTTATTTCACTTGGCCAGTGAACGGAATTGTGTTGGTTGACTTTACCGTTCAATTTGAAAGCTGATTTATAACTTCAAATGATTCTTTCTGGGAAAGTGTCGAGAATTCTATAATCATTTTCATTCAATGAGTGGACCAAGTAGACGATTCGGTGTCAAGTGAGCATTGGGTCACATTCTTACAATCGATATTTGAGATTCCAAGTTCTTGTGAAGGTTGTCTTTATGGATTTTCACGAACAATGAGAAAAGGCAGCTTCAACAAATTGCCTCGTTTCAATGCACTAACAGATTTAGGTTTTGAAAGAACAAAGTCCTGAATTATACTAGATATAGACTTTTATTATTGTCCGATTGACATTTTCTTAAAATCTGCAGCAAGTCTCACTATATTTGTCCGTTTTGTAAAACGTTTTCACAATGAATACACATTTTCTTCAGTTGTCAATATTGAATTATTCATCTCTGACAACCATGGGGCCCAATTTTTGATCCGAAATAAACAAACACAACCGCAAATTTATAATGACCATACCAATTAAATTGACACTGACTAAATTTGTTCACATGAGCTAACAATAAATCTGCTATCAAGTAATCGATCGATAGAGAGTCTAAATAGTCGACCATAAACTTACAATAGGAATGCAATAACAGCTCGATTACAGGTTGTGATTTTCTTCATTATTAATCCTAATTACGATGGGTCAATATACTTACGTTAACATATGCGATGAGTCTCGTAGACTCATGATGAATTTAAGTAGATTTACTGATATTAATCATATTTTCACATTTATTTTAAATTCATTGTGACTGTAATAGGCTTACAAAATATATGTGTAACAAAAAAATATAAATGAAAACGAAATTGAAATGAGTCTCAGAGACTAATCCTAACGTAATTATGTTAAATATATATTAATGAACAAGAAATGTAATAAATGCATCAAATCCAAATTGAAATGAAATGCTTACCTTTGTTGCACTATTGCGTGACTCTATTAGTTCTTTATTTAACCAAGCAAATTGATTAAGAGGATCGTCTGAATTTTGAGTTGTGAATGTATGGGAATTGAATGAATACCATACCATGGTATTGAGAATTATTACCTTTGCCGTTATATTATTCACCGTAATTCGACGAGAATAATAACAACCTACCAAATTAAATAAATTTTTAATTTGCTGTAGGCTATTTGTTCAAAAAATAACTTTGGCGATCATTTGAAATATGAATTTTTACAAAACTGTGAAATTTCTTAATTTTGAACCGTCATTAAATGGCACACATCATTATTTAGCACTTTCTCACCTTACTTTGAACTGAATTAATTAAACGGAACATATTATATAGGAAATTAGGTTCTTTTATTGGAAATTTATGCATTACAAGTATTTATTTAAAAAATTAAATGTTAAAATTGTGCGAAATTGGATAACTGAAACATGGGAATCAAATCCCTATTGAAAATATTCGGCTGGTTTTTCTGAAAATTTTAGAGATTGGCATATTTCTAAACATGAAATATATGGCGGCCGGTTTTGTGAATTGTAAGGAACAGATGAGTTAAAATGGAAATTATTGATGAAGATTAATTGTATGCCGATGGTGAAAAAAAATGTATTAAATTTAAAAATATTAAATTTTTTAAATAAAAAAACTTCATATATTATCACTATTCAAAATTTTTAATGGTTGTTCATGATACTATCCTAATAGTATCAGTAGCACTATTAGGAGTTATCCGTTAATAAATAAAAATTAATTATATAAAATATTGTTAAATTAACACTTTAAATGATTGATGTAAAAACGTTTAATAAATTTAAAATAATAAATTTAGTATGTTAATATTGTGTTTGAATATTCTTGAAAAGAGATCAGTTTTTGAATTTTCATTAAATAAATTAGTTTGGAGTGTTTTAATTGTGGATTTTATAAACACCAAAGCTACAGTAGCTTAAATGCATTATTAGTAAATCTTTTCGAGTCTTTAGAGATGCAAAAGAACTTATCGATTCGAAGTAATCTAAATTTTTAAAGTATATAAAAGAATTTTTTGAACTGATTTTTTGCCTAATAGTCATGGTAATGGTAATTAAGTTTGGAAAATCATACTTATAAATGGACTTTTAATTTTATTGTAACTTATATTTAATCATTTATAGCTAAATACTCGTTGAACAATCAACGGTTCATCTCTTGACGTGTAAACATATCAATTTATTATGGCCTTGGGTTTTTTTGAAAATATTTAACCTTTTCATTTGTTGAAACTTGTTTAATATTAAGCATTTCTTTTTGTGGATGAAGAAATATCCTAAAGACAAACTTCAACCAATAATCATATTATTTATGAAGAAAATCTTAAATATGAATGTTTTAAATAAATGTTTTGAAAATCATAATATTAATATCAGTTTCAACTCTTATACATTGGACATGTTAATATTAGTCAACAATTAACCAACTCTTAGCAGCTGCTTTCCCATTTGTAATATTTTTATTATTGCATCTGTCGCAGTATTTTAACCAGTTTCATTACATTTCACGAAAACTAAATCAACGCATTGCAAATATTAACCTACACGGAATGGAAAATGGCGAATAAGATTTTAGTAGAAAGTAAATGATAATTATCTAACTTGTGATAATAAACTTGAAAAGTCAAGTATAATTTTACTTGACTTCAACAATTCAAATGCTATAGAGTGAATTACAATGAAAATTCTCCAATGAAGAAAATTATAAAATATATAGATAAGTGTAAAGTCAGATAAATTTTAATAATAACTGAAATCAGTCTGTAAATATTTTTTGAGCTTAACTCAAATTTTTCATTGTAAGTTGGATTTTTACCAAGATGTTTCAGAAAAAACAATTAATCATTTATTATAAATACAATTAAAATTATAGTTCACAAGAATGCATAATAAATTATTTACTAAATAGAATTGTTAATGTTCAGCTTTAATTGGTTTTATTTTCAATAATCATTAAAAGCAAACAATGAAACATTTATGAAATTCAATAAACTAATCAAAAATTCTTGTGTTAAACTTTGCAATATCGAACCTTAATTTAGGTGCAAGGTCATTTATAAGGCATATGACGTCATTTAATAAATAATGTTACTTAATCAAAACATTAACAATTTTACGAAATCATTCACATTAATATAATAAACTGTCAAACTGATTTCAAATCACTGTAAAAATGAAATTATTATATAGATTTTAAAGGAACTATGTAAACTTCGAAATTTTTAATATTATATTTCGATTTCAAATTTCATCAAGATTTGATTATATTTGTTTATTTATAAAAGAATTAAAACATTTATTTGTAACAATACAAAACCTGTTCAGAGAGAGTAAGCTAATAAATTCAGATGACTTGAAGCATACAAGATCATAATTAAAGTTATTGAATTTCATCAGTTCAAACAAAGGGCCAGTAATAATAGCAATAATAAATGCAAATATGACAGTAAATAATTGTTAATGATGCCAAGTATTATTATCGAATAATAATAAATATAATAATAATGAAAATGAAAATAATAATAAAAAAATAAAATAATAAAAAAGCTTTCCTCTTAAAAACGCAAAAAAAAGAAGTTTTTCATAAATATCTTTAATAAGACTTTAAAAACTCAGGAACTATTTATTAATTTGCTCTGAATTTTATATAAAAACTTTCTTTAGTTTATTTTTATTAAGAAATCTGAAGAAAAAAATGAGATTAGAAACAGTTATAAAACATAAGTTATAGAAAAACATTTTTAAATTTTTTAAAAAATTAAAATTTATAAAGATTAAATTAATAAATGTTAACTTCAACGAAAACAAAAAAGAGAGGAAAAAAATTTTTAAATTTTAAATTATATATTTTATAAAAAATATTTTTAATTTTTAATTTTTAAAAAATTTTAGGTTAAAAATGTTTTAAAGTTAAATTTAAACCAATCAAAAAGCAAAAAATAAATTTTAATGGAAATCAGAAGGTATATTGGCATTTTCTCATTGTATATAGTAGGTCCGAAAGAAACTGAAAGGATTATTTAATAATCGAAACTTTTTTCAAAAATATAATTATTACTTCGCAGAAAGGGCTTATTTTGTTATTCACTTATCTGATATATTAATTTATGCTGCTACCAAGGAATCACCGTTTTATACTTATAATAATAAAAATAATAAAAATAATAATATTATTAATAATAATAATAATAATAATAAATATTGATAATTATATTAATAATAAAAAAATTAAATAACAACAATTTATAAGAGATAAATAAGATCTAAACTAGTCTGCTATTATCATTCGATATAAATTACTTTATTGTCTAATTAAATTAGGTTTATTTGAAAGCATCTGATTTTCCAAATTTGTTTACCTTTATCATGGCTATTTGATTAATTGGGTATGCTCAAATTTGTATATAACTCGCGAGTTATACCAGGAAAAAAATGAAAATTTTATGAAAATTCCGGTTGAGTGTTAGCCAGAGGTGGATATAAAATATTTCAAAAATAGAATCAAAATTACAAATAATACAATTATCCGTTAGCAAATATCTTTTTCAATTCTAATATCATGAGAATCTAAATATACGCGAAAACATTGAGGATGCTGGAATTTTACATTTATATTTTCATCTTTAACTGATTCGAAATCATTAGAGCTTTCAATTATTTCATCGACATTTCAATCTATAAGTTTAGCTTTATAAAAGCCATTTTTAACGGAACTTGTTGTTACTGGTGACCAAGTTTCAACATTCCATACGTGTTCAATCCTGATGTTGAATTTTTATTTTGAGTTTATGTAAAATTATTTGATATTTATTATGTTTGTTTTATGGAATTATTCTGTAGTTTAGATTTATGAAAAGTTTTAAAAACTTTATAAATAATAATAAAAGTTTTAGAATTTTATTTGATTTTTAATTGAAAGATAAAAAATTGAATTTAGTGATCTTAAAATTGATATTGGTCAATCCAAATTGAACGATATAAATAAGAGTTATATCTATGGATATTCTCCTTCAACTGCTGGCGTAGAAGTATTTCAAGTGTGTGGATAAATTGAAGATTTTCATGTTTTATAATGGTCTAACCACATTAAATCTTTATCGGAATATGGAAAGTATTTCTTCAAGTAGTTAAAGCAGCATCAAAATAAGATGATGAACTTGAATTATTTTGATCTGATGATGAAGTTAACGAAAATGCTGCACGCATCAAACAAGAAAGATCAACAAAACCAAAAATAATTGCCAAATATTCCACTAACGAAATAGAATTATCCGAAAATCTTGTCCCAGAAGATTTGGTAGTTCCAAAAGGATCTGCACGTGTCTATGGTGAAGAAGATGTTACATTTTTCGAAACTAATGCTATTGGATATCACATGTCAAACGATAAAATTCAACAAGATTATCACAACCTCTCCATGAGAAAGGTTATCAAGTTCATTTTGATTTTAAAATCAATAGTTACACATTTCAAATGATGAAATTCAACAATATTATCCAACCTCTCCACTAGAAAGGTTATAAGTTCATTTTTTGATTTTAAAATCAATAGTTACACATTTCAAATGATGAAATTCAACAAAATTATCCAACATTTCCATGAGAAAGGTTATCAAGTTCATTTTTTGATTTTAAAATCAATAGTTACACATTTAAAATGATGAAATTCAACAAGATTATCCAACCTCTCCACGAGAAAGGTTATAAGTTCATTTTTTGATTTTAAAATCAATAGTTACACATTTCAAATGATGAAATTCAACAAAATTATCCAACATTTCCATGAGAAAGGTTATCAAGTTCATTTTTTGATTTTAAAATCAATAGTTACACATTTCAAATGATGAAATTCAACAATATTATCTAACCTCCACTAGAAAGGTTATAAGTTCATTTTTTGATTTTAAAATCAATAGTTACACATTTCAAATGATGAAATTCAACAAGATTATCCAACCTCTCCATGAGAAAGGTTATCAAGTTCATTTTGATTTTAAAATCAATAGTTACACATTTCAAATGATGAAATTCAACAAAATTATCCAACATTTCCATGAGAAAGGTTATCAAGTTCATTTTTTGATTTTAAAATCAATAGTTACACATTTCAAATGATGAAATTCAACAATATTATCCAACCTCTCCACGAGAAAGGTTATAAGTTCATTTTTTGATTTTAAAATCAATAGTTACACATTTCAAATGATGAAATTCAACAAAATTATCCAACATTTCCATGAGAAAGGTTATCAAGTTCATTTTTTGATTTTAAAATCAATAGTTACACATTTCAAATGATGAAATTCAACAATATTATCTAACCTCCACTAGAAAGGTTATAAGTTCATTTTTTGATTTTAAAATCAATAGTTACACATTTCAAATGATGAAATTCAACAAGA
>CM039681.1:116535609-116685621 GCA_022537955.1 Schmidtea mediterranea
AAGAGAGAGGATACCTGCTTTGTTGGCTTTCTCTGATGCTGTCGTTGATAACGGTTGTTCTCTTGTTTTCCTTTTTCGGATGTTTTGTCGTAATTGATTCTAGTAACTTCTGGTTAAATTGATTTTCCGTAATCATCTCTCCTTCATGAACGTGCACTATATATTGGTTCCACGCTTCTTTTAGTTGGAATACGATATTTCTGGTTTTTGATATCGTCATTTGATTGACATTTGATTCTTTCATTTATCGTTCCGGTTCTTTTTTGGTTTCGAATACGCAGACTTTGTGAATGGTTCCTTGCCCCATTTCGAACTAGTATCCTTCTCACTCTTTGGATCTGATTCTACTTTTATCGTTATTTCTTTCTTTTTCTCGTGCTTCCGACGTTTGTTATGGCTCTTCTTTTGGTGTTGTGAATTTTTCCTCCCAGGGTTCTTGGCTAGTGTGCACTTATTATTATACTCGTTGTTGGCACATATTATATAGTTCCGCATTTCCTTCTAGGCTATCCCATTCACATTTCTTTCCCCGCCTTCATATTCATTTTCCAACAATCGATAATTTTGTTTTGTATACATTACTTGTTCATGGTTTCTATTCCTCTGTTTATTATTCGCATTTCCTATCCCATGGCTTTACTTGGATTTTTACGTTTCTATCTCTATAAGCATCTCTACATACATCTTTTGGTGGTTTGGCATGATGATAAGTTTTTCGGAATCGTATTTCTATCTTTCCTGGTTTTCCTATGGAATCAAATTGCAACTTATGCTGTATTCATCGTCAGTTGTAAAGCATATTCCTATGCTTGAATTCCTTTATCATTTATTGTTCGTATTCTGAAACGAATTTATTTCCTTGTGATGTTTTCGTCAGCTTCCGTTAACTTGATGGACGTGATTAATATCATTATTTTTTGTAGCAGGTCGGTCGGTTTTGAATTTTTCCTTTGTTGGTAGTAACATCAATTCCCTCTTGTTTCCGTTTTCACCTCGTATTTGCTGTTGTTTCGTTTTCTTGATCGTTCCTCGTTGGGTGATTCCTTTTCCGCTTGTTGTGCGGGTTTTATTTTTCATTTCCTAGCATTTTGAATCGTTCTTGGCTTTTGCTGTTGTCGCTTCCTCTTTTCCATTATTATTCTCATCCGGGTTTCCTTTGAATGTCGTCCTCAGACATTTATTATTTCAATTATTTCCTCGTATTACTTTTATTATTCTCGCTTTTATATCGTCCATACTCTTTATTTCTTTGTTTGCTTCGCTGGAATCTTATTTGCTTTTCGATGCCATCTATGTATTATCGTCAATAGTTGTTTCCTTTCTATCTCCGATCGTTTGTGCTGCTTCTTTCGGATGATTTGGTGAATTTCAGTCTTCCCACTTCACATTGCTTTTATTTGTTTTTGGGAAAAGGATAGTGAGCATATATTGTTCTTTCAATAGAACGTTTTCTGTTCCTTACCATATAGTTACATTGAATACTTTAAAGTGGTGAACCTTTCGTAGGTCCATTTCATCAGGTTGGGCTGCTGCTTCGCTTGTTTAGCGTCGATAGCTTCCCATAATGTTTGGATTGTTTTACCCATCATTTTCTCTCTCTCTAATTGTCGGCATTACTGGTTATAAAATTTATTTGCACATTGCCTGCCTGGTTTCGCGCGAATGTAAGTACATTGTTTTTCTCCATTATCTTTTTCTTTTGGAACGGTTGAATCCCGCTTTTATAATTCTCTCAGGACTGTTGTAGAAAGCAATCTGCGGCAACTGCGAACACTTATGGTGTTTTGTCCCTCTTCGTTGGGTATGTTTGAGGCGTGTCCCGCATTTCTGCATAAGTGGATTATATAACATTATCCTTTGGGTGTTTTCTGTTTGCACTGCAATATGTAAAAGGTACGTTTCCTTCTACATTTGCATATGAAGATGCATGGGTATACTCTGCTTTAATACGGTCCATTTCTGGTGGACTTTGCTTCCTTTAGCGTAATCCATTTGCGATTTTTCCGGCTTTGTTTACTATTCTCATCCATACTTTTCCTTCGAGCCCATTCCTGGCATTATCTCTCTGAAGCTTTTAACTATATATCCATCTTGTCTACAATTGTCTTGGGTTGCAATTTAGAGTTATTTTTGGAATTCATCCGGTTTAGGTTCCTCTACGGTGTTATTTGATGTTGCTTCTACTTTTCGAACTTTTCATCGTTAGTATTCCCGTTGTATACTCAATTGTTGAAGTTTGGATCTGGTTTGCATACCCTCGATCTCTGGTTCTCTGTTTATTCGTTCTGCGGTAATCCGCTTTTACACTGCTCACGTTTCGTAGATAGGTCTGGGTGAGTGGGTTATTGACTAGTTTAACTCGAGCATTGTTCTCCGTTTACATACATTAATCTCATAAGGTCCCTTACAACATCTCCTGTAATTTTCTGGCTACTCCTGGGATAATTTCTGGCGTTTGCTATTATTACCCAGTCTCCAACCTGAAAGTTATGCCTCACGCACATCTCGCTTTTTTTATCAATGTAATTCTTTGTTAGCTCTCTTGATTAAATCTAATATTCATACCTGCCGTTTTCCAGATCTCTTGCATTCGCTCTTTGAATCCCGTTACATAAATCATGCAATTTCCATGTACTGTGATATTGGCGGTGTGATATTCTAGGTCTATTGCATGTTACATTCTCTGCCGTACATTAGTTTGAATGGACTCATTTTTGTTGCTGAGTGTATCGAACATTTCTATAAGCCAATAAGGCATATGGTTTATATATCTATCCCATCTTTTTGGTGTCTGCTTAGCGTAATTGGACATCATTTCTAAATTAATATGCCGTTGAATCGTTCTGTTTGACCGTTTGTTTGCGGATGGTACGCAGTTGATGGTTCTCATGTCTTTCGCATTCTGAAGTAATTCGTTTACTTCCCTCTATTTTTCGCTCATAAAGTTGTTACTTGATCAGTTAGGATCTGTTTGGGTGTTCATATCTACAGCATATTTCTGTACTAGATTCTCGCCTAAATTGTTCTGGGCTTTTTGATCTGGTATTGCGAATGCTTCCGGGAATTTTGACAAAATAAATCTTGTCACTACTAATATATAGATATTTCCATCGTTTGGTTTCGGGTAATGGTCCTACTACATCTCATTGCGATCATTGTCATGGGTTCTGGTTGGAATTGGCATTGGCTTAAATGGTGCTTTTCCAATTTACTTCCTGTGCTTTTCTGGTCGCACATATTAGGCACATTTTTATACCATACCTTTTTACGTCTCTCCGATATTGGCCAATAATATGTTTTGACGCAGTCTTGCTTCCGTCTTTTTTGCCTGACATGTGTCCCATCCAAGTTTTCCATCGTGAATACTGCATCAAATACCTCTTTTCGTCTGCTTTCCTGTAAACACATGAGTCGTTTTTCCGCCGTCCATTAATAGTAACCATCCCTTTTCCATAGTGTATCGATGTCTGTGTTTTTTCCATAATGCCTCCTTTAATTTAACTGTTGTTGTCGAAGATTTTCATATCGTTCGTTTTCTAATGAATTCAATTATTGTTTTTAACTTCATCGTCTTCTTTCTGCCATCTTTTTCAGCTTTCGGTAAAGTCGATGTCCTCTGCCGATTTATCATGCATATTCGTCTTACCATCCTTGATCCCATCAGTTCTTTCAAACACGAATCTTGACATACAATCTGCGTTAGCGTTTCGCTTTCCTGATTTGAATTTTTAATATACGGCGAGTATTCTTGCAGACTGCATCGCCCATCCATCAATCTACTACTCGAGGCTTCTTTAATGTTGGCCTAGCCATACCAATGGTTGATGATCTGTAGTGATATATATCTCGTGACCCCATAAATAAATATTTGAAAGTGTTTAATAGCTTGGATTATTTGCTAATGCTTCCTCATTTCAGTCAGCAGAGTAATTCTTTTCATGTTTCTTGAACGTTCGACTATAATAATCCAATGACTCGCTCTCTTTCCTCGCATCCATTGTCCTAAGACTGCTCCAGATGCATATCCACTGCAATCTGTTTGCTAAACAAAACGGTTTCTTAAAATCCGGGGTGTACGCAGTATTGGTGCTGATATCAGTTTATCTCTGAGTGTTTCGAAGCTGTTTGTTGTTCCTCTTCCCATATAACACGGGGTTAATCTTTTTTGGTTAACCTTGTATGGGTTTCGCGAATGGTTGCATAACTTTTAATGACTTTCGATTAATACACATAAGCCTAAAGAATTCTTGCACTTGTGGTGACTGTCTTTTGGTGCAGGGCAATTCTTTATCTTTTCGATGGTTTCTTGGATCTGGTTCTTTGGCCTTTTGCTGATACAATAATGTCCTAAGAAGGTGACTTTTTTCCTTTGCCCAATCACATTTTGATGTTTCAATTTTAGCTTCCATTGTCTCAGTCGAACGAATACATTACGGATATCTTTTAAAATGTTGCTCGAAGGTGCAGAATAAAATAATAAATCATCAAATATATAACATAACACTGTTTAAATGCCGTCGTTACAAAAGTTCATACATCTTCTGGAATGAAGCTGGTGCGTTAGTTTAGTCCCGAAAGGCATTTTTCTTGAATTTGATATAGATCTTTTCCAATTGTAAAGGCAGTTTCTCTCTGTCCTCCTCTTTAACTTTTAATCTGCCAATAACCACTTTTAAATCTAGCCGATGTAAAATATAGCCCTGCTCCGATGCAACATTTGTAACATTTCATTTAATGTCTGGTAACGGGTATGTAATCCGTTTGGTTACCGCGTGAAGTCGTGATAATTATACAGAACCGTTGGTTCCGTCTTTCTTCTTTACCCATGACCACTGGAAATTGGCATGGCGGAGCAACTTGGTTCGATTACTCCTGCGTCTACACTTTTTTGCACTTCTTTTTCTGCTCTGATTTTTGAGCTTCTGCCAATCGATATGGCCGTAGTGTTAATTGGGGTATCGTCTGTTAGTGGTATCGTGTGTTGCGTTACGTCCGCTTGTACCGAGATTTCAAGTCAGATGCCTGCAAATATATCTTTAAATTTCCGTTAGCAGTTTTTGTAGTTGTTTCTTTCTCGTTTTTCGTTTAGTAGCTGACTGTCATTGTCCCATAGTTCTTCCTCAGTTCCTCAGTTTTTTCTGTGGAAGTTTCGATATCCCACATCAGTGTAGCTTTCCCAGTCTTTCGTTTCGTAAATGACTTTATCTCATTCATCGAAATTTTGTAAATGTTGATTGGAATTTCACTGTGTCGTTTACATACACTATTCTCTGGCTAATGGCAATTCTTTCTTTCTCGAATTTCTGAATTGGGTTCGAAAATCTTTCTCTCTAGTTTTCCTCGTTTACGTTTCACATAGCAAAATCATATTGTGTGCGGTCCTGGCACCTACTATTTCTCGAGCATCTCAACTTCTGATTTCAACATATATATTCAGTCCGTTTTTATCTCTCAAGCTCCATTGATCCTAAGAGTCTATTTATCTCTTTTTAAGTAAATTCTGGCATGAAGATCTGTTCCAATTATACAGTCTGCCGCTCAATCTCCATGAATGACTGCCCAAATACGTATTGAATTTTTACATTTTTATATTCTATATATCGACCAGATTTTTTCCGATGACTGCTACCGATTCTTTGTGCAAGTTATTACATCATGTTAGCTTCTTCTATACAATGGCCCACAATCTTCCGGGTATTTTATTCCATTTTTTAATTGCTGAGGATGTTTGCTCCCGTACAATATTTGCTTTTATTTCTACCCCATTTATTTCTAATGGGTACTGTTAATGTTGGTCCAGCTAAACGTTTGTAACCACAGCTATATGTTGAGTTTCTGGGATCCTGATCCACACTTCTTTGATCTTGCTGTTCTTGGCACAAGTCTGCCCCAATTTGGTTCGTATGGTACTGGATAAAATATTTTCGTAATGTTGTGATCTTGGTATTGGTACGTATCTTCCATGGTATGTTTCTCTCTGCTGAGTGTTGCTCTCTTTAAACATCATATTACCTGGTGGTGGATTGATTATAATGTCCACTATGTCTTGTCTTTCGATTTCCCATTGTTTAAGTTGCTCTTTGAAGTTAGCATCTCGTTCCTCCTTGGTTCTCATCAATTGGTCGCTGTTAATTAACTAACTATCCATCTCTGAAATTTATCCATCGTTTCCAGTTTTAACTCGGTTTTTTTGTCGCTTCATTCTGGTTTTTCCCCGTCGGCTTCCCATGCTCATTATCGCTTTAAATTTCCGTCCACTTTTCTTTCATCCGGTAAACCGTTCAATTTTCGTTAGAATTCCTACCAATCCTTTATCTTGGTAATATCTTTTGAGTGTCCATGTAACACCATTGTCTTAGCTAAAAACGGTAGAATCCAATAGCCATTTTCCAGTTGATTTTTCTCTCTCTTTTATAGATAATCGAAACATGCTAACATTTGTGTTATGATACTCTTACGATTTGAATAATGAGTTATTATTCCTAAATTCCTGCCATCATCTGTCCGAAAGATTAAGATCTCCCACAATGGCTTTCATCATATTTGCTGTAGCATGTTGAAAATGATCCGGCGAAATAGTAAACAAATTCGTATTTGGTTTCTCTCCATAAGTTGTACCTCCGTTATCGTTACAATATTAGATAGTAATTGCTTGCCTTTGTGCTGGGAAATAGTAGATGTTCTCTGCTCGTTCCAGATCTTTTTGTTTGTATAATTCCACTCTGTGATATATCAACTGGTTTGAATTCTGCTTCGTCGCTGGCCCAATTCCTGTTAGTCCGAATATTTTTGGCGGTGCTACTATTACTCGGGTTGGAAATTGTAACCAACTTCCATCTCTTATTTCGAATAATGGTCCATATACATTACTGCAGCTGAACATGTTGGGTACAAATTTCTCTGGATTTATCATCCTTGTTACTGGTTGAGCGAATCTGATTTTCCCTTTATGCATTATCTCTAATTCGTTTATACATTTATCTCTGGGGATTGTTGAATTCTCTGGCAGTTTCGCAATTGTCTTTTCGCATTTATACGTATACATAACTTCTCCGACGATTCTTCCAAAATATCCCTCTTGGAGTGGTAGTAGTGGAATTGCGTTATCTGGATTTGTGATTGCCATTGCTAACTTTGTTTTTAATATTTCTCTATTCAAGATACAATCATTTTTAACCAGGTCGTAGTATATTTTCTCTGTTGATGCCAATCCTTTATGATATAAGAAATCCATCTTGTTGTTTATATAGAGATATAGTTTCACATCTTTGGGGTCTATTTGCGCTTTTGCGTTCGGTATTGCTGTTCGCGATAAAAATATTCCTTTATAATTCGTACTGGCTACCATTTCGTCACATTTACTCACCATCCGTCCTTTTATAAATCTCATTCCGATTGTGGTATCTGTTGATATTACTACCGTTGGCGTGACCTCTGATCCGATAGTTGTGGTTATTGTTGGTTTCCCGATTCTTCCGGTTCTCCGGATTTCGTCTAATGCGCTTTTTTGCGTGTTGGTTTCTGTTTCGCTGTGCACTCGTCCTTGCACTTCATCAAATATTGCGCTTTTCAATAAGGTGAGTCTGCAAGTTCTGGTATCGGCGTGATATACGATCGTTGACATTCCCGTATTGCATGATCTATCTGTTGCTAGACATTGAGGATACTTTTTCATTGCTTGTGTATCTGGATCAAAATATCCTTGATATTTCTCTAATTTTACTTGATAGCTTTCAATCACTACTACTCCCTTGACTAGTTGATTCAATAAGGTGTACTCTCCTCCTTGGCATGTTCCGTCTCCAGCCGTTATTCTCCCCGCCGCGTATACTCGGGTAGTTTTTATCTTTCCTTCTTCGGCTGCTACATTCACTCGTCCGGCTATTGAGATGCGTCCTGTCGTGAATCCTTCTTCACATTCGTTCCGCGTTACTGATACTACTGTTGTTTTCGTTCCCGCTTCTATAATTGTTGAGTGTGAGTGATGTCCGCAATGAAATGCCACAATTTTCCGCGTTACTGAACATTCTTTGATTTCCGTTTTGATGAAATCTACTTCTTGATATACGTTATAAGATACTGCTGTTGCTGTTGTCTGTAATTTACCAGGGTTTGCAGCTTTGCATTCTTCCGTTTCCTTTAGTGAATATTTATCACCAATCTTTATATTATCGCAATCGTATACTACAAACGGTTCTACTCCTTTTACGCACATCATCCATATGAGTATTGTAGTGATTATTGCATTCATTCCTTTTCTGGCTGTTTTTGGATCACTTGCATTAATCGTTGTTTCGAATTCCGTTAATAACTCTTTCAACTTTGTCTGCATTATTTCAGTTTGATCATCTTTACTTACCATATTTATAAAAGCTTGCCATCCACCTTGAGTCAAGATGAATGGTTCAATTACTTTCCTGATAATATCCGTTATTGCGAATTCGTATCCGTTTGGGTTGTATCTTGGAGTTCGCTTTCTGTATATCACTATCGTATTATACATTAGATAAGCCATTCCTACCAAATATCTATTTGGGTCGTCTGATCGTTTTGTTAGGTGATTTATTATCAATAGCAATTCCTCTGGATCTTTAGTTGTGGTTCGTACTTTATTATCCATTATTTTATTTATTATTGGCTTTATTGCTGCCCAAAGCTGTTTCGCTTCTGCTCCGATATTATTAAGTTTTAATTTCTCTTTATTTCTGGATTTGCTAATCCCAGCATATCAGTTATTAGTCTGTTGATCCACTTTGCTCCTTGTTCTTGGCCTTTTAGTTTTCCCTGTAACTGCTTCGTTACTTGGCTAAGCTTGTTTAATTTCGTTGTCAATTGGTCCATCTGCATTTGTTCTTTAGTTTTCCTTTCTGGAGCTGGTTTATCAATTTTTGGTCGTCCTCTGGATTTCTTTTCCATTACCGTACCTGTTTCTTTTCGTTTGGGTTGTTCATCCGCCGTTTCTCTGGATGTTGTAGCTCCCCGTTCATTTATCCAGTTGTCCCATTCGTCTCCTGTCGAGCTTCGGCGTCTCCTTTCTTTCTTTTTATTTTCCTCTTCGGTATCTGGCTCTATAATTTCGACCAGTTGTCTTTGACCACATACTAGCTCGTCTGGTTCATCTGTTATCATATCGTCTTCGTTTTCTGTCATGAACAAATCTCTTGATTCCGGTATTCTCCTGGTTGTTTCCTCGTCTACTATATCATTTAGATCATTTAGTATCTCTTCATCTCCCGTTGTGATGACGATTACTTCATCTGCTGCAGGTGGAACTTCTGGTGTATTTAGGCTCTCTTGTCGCCCTATTGGCGTTTTCGTTTTGATTTCTCTTTTGTTGAGTTCTCTTCCTGCAATCTTTGCTACTGTTAATATATTTATCAACCCCAGTTGCATTTGCGTAACTCCAATTTCGAGATCGTCGTCTAATGATCGTCCTTGGTATTGTAAATGAAATGGCGGTTCATACGGTATTCTCTTTTTCACCTCACTTACTTTGGCAGTGATATAAAATTCCCTTTCGATTGGTTCGAAATCTGGCGTCATAATTTTTAAACTGTACTTTTCTATCGTTTCGGCTGCCCATTCGGTGTGTTTCCATTTTCGGATAATTTCTCGGAATTGTTCTGGGTACCACGCGTACATTCTCCGATATTCCTCTATTTCCTTTACGATATTTCGCAGGTTCTCCACTCTGTTACAAGAATCGATTATCCAATTTGCTAAATCTGTTACCCGTTCGTCTTTGATTCTTTGCTCCGGTCCTCAATATCGCTGCTAATTCTCTACATTTTTGCGTTTCCGTTAATATTGTTAATCCTTCCTCCACAGGGTCGTCTATATCTGTGGGCAAGTATTTTATTCCTGGTATTCGTTTCTCGAGTACACTGATTCGCGGTCTTGCTTGTTCTTGTTGGGTTCGCGATTTCATTTCTCGTTCTGTTTCTACTTCGATCGTGATATATATCGTATCATCTTTTACAAATTGAGGTGTTACATATTTTTTCAACAGAAATTGTGGTACTCCTCCTGCAACATTTTCAGTGGATTTTGGCTTTTGACTTATCATAGATCTTGGGTCCACTCCCAGTTTTTCGCTGTGTCGCTCTTCCCATTTTCCGGGTTTAGCGATTGAAATCGTGACTTTTCGATTAAATGGCCACTCTATCTTTCCGTCATATCTGCCTCTTGCTAATAGAAAATACACTGATAGATATTTTCCTTTTCCTACCCCATCTCCGTTTGGGTACACTCTCAATTTCATCCGGTATCCTCCGATTTCTGTATAGAATTGATGACTTGTGATACCGATGATTTTCTCTTCTTCAGCCGATTTTACTTTTTCAGCCCATCCACCTATTTTTCCATGTGTATGGGGCTAGTCGAGCTCTATCGTTTATTTCCTCGTCTTCTTCTGGTTGCCATTCCATTTCGTTTAGCATTTCCTCTGGTAAATTTTCATATGGCTCATCTTCATATAACTCTAAGGTTATTTCGTTAGCTGCGTCTTCCGGCGCTTCTCCTGGTATATATTTTCTCCATTTTGGTTCAGTTCTCTCCATTTTCCATTTCCACTCCTCTGTCTTTTCATCATACACCTTTTTCCATGGTGTTGATCGACATCTCGAGTCGTCTATCGGTTGTAATTTTGTGCTTAATTTCGCATCTTGTCTCCACAACTGGTAGATGGTTAGTATTTGATCCATTTTTCTTTTCATTTCCTCTTGAAATTCTTGGATCTGTTGTTCCCTTTTTGTTGTATTTTTCCTCTCTGGTTCATCCATGGCTATGATATTAATGGTTTGTCCGTCCTCCCATATACCTAATTCGTATATCGGGGTTCGTTCTCGCTGGCTTATTTGTCGTTTGTGATACATTATTGCCACGTCCTCTACCATGCCATCATCGCTACTTTCGATTATCGGTTGTAGAATTTCTCGATTTATCCGTCGGTATAATTCGTGCATTTGACAATCGGGATCTATCAATATTTCTTTTATTTCATCATTTGGTAGCTTTATTCTTATCTATATTGGTTCATCTCCTCTCATATCTCTTTGATGCTCTCCATATTTGGCTATCAACTCATCTGTTCTCTCATTATCGAATCTCATTATGTCTGTATCCCGTACAGCTTCTACGAATATTTTCATTGAAATCGGTCTGGTTAACGATAATCGGTTAATATATTTTCTAGCCTGGTCTATTGCTTGTTCTGTCATTTTAATCTGGTTTTGTCTCATTATCTTTTGTCTCTCTTTTTCTAATCCGGGTTTTATTTCTTTGTTGTACAATATTTGTATTTTCTGCCATATTTCCGTTGTCGTTTCTTCAGTTTCATTTTTCTTTAGCGTTACCACATTTATTCCCTTTGGCCATATTAGAGCATCCGCGAGGTGTATATCTCGTTTTATTTTTCTTCCTTGATAATATAAGGGTTTATTTTTGTAGCTGGGTCCCTAGCTTTTTCACTACCCAATCATACAACTCGTTTGTGCTTTCGCCTCTTGTTGCTATTATTTGTCTTGGTATCTCTGGAAAATCAATAATTACCTGATACTCTTCTCTATCATATTCTTTCAAATTCTCTTGGTACTTTTTTATCATATCTTTCCATGATGCCGTAAATGTACCATTATCTTGTTGATATCCTTTCGCAATCAGTTTCATTATTCTGCTGTATGCGGTTGTATCTCTGAGGTTTAGGAACATTTGATTTCGATCTACCTCTTCTACAATCTCGTTGATTTCTTTTAATATCTCGATTTCATCTTCTCTTGGCACGTTCGTTTCCATTTCCTCTAATTCGGATTTTGATTCATCTTTGTATGGTTTATTTTCCTCGCATGATTGAAATATTTCTCCGCCCAGACTGCTTATTTCACTTTCATCTTCATCTGTTTGATCGTCTGGTATTTGTCTCAACATATTAATATGTGGTTGTTCCTCCTCTTTCATTATCTTTGTTGGCCCTTTTGTTTGGAACCATATCTCTTTTATTCTATTCTCGATTTGAGCTTCACTCCACGTGGGCTTTTCTTTTCTGATTCTTGTTTCTATTTTTTGTAGCAGTATCCTCTGGATTCGATTTTTTGTTATTATTGGTTCTGATATCTTTTCTTTTTTCCTTGTGACGTTGATGCTTCTTGCTCATCTTTTTGTAGTTCTAGTTTTGGCTCCTCCATTTCTTGCGATAGCACTTTCTTTGCCAGCACTTCTATTTTTTGATCTAGTGCTTGTTCTTGTTCTAGATGTTTTAACGCTCCGTCTATTTTTAATATTAGTGCCTTCTTTCTAAGTTCCGCTTTCTCTTGTTTCAGGATTGCTTCTTTTTCTTTTAACTGATCTTCCTCTTGTTCTAAAGCTTCCTCTTGCTTTATTTTCTCTAGTGTACTCTCTGTCTTTTGTGTCATAATTTCTTTTTCGAGTTCATTTATCTCGTACACTAATGTTTCCTTGTTCTGATCCTCCGTTATCATCATTTCTGCTCGTTTATTCTCTTTGGTTTCCGTTTCATTCGGTTTCTCTATTATCGTTTCTTTTAACTGTCGACGTCTTTGTTTTTCCTCCTCTGTAAATTCTTTGATGGCCTCTATTTTCTCCATCGTACTTAATTCAACTGTTTTCTCGTTATCAGTTATCATATTTCCTCCCCCTTTCGTTCTCAACACACTGCTCCGCAGTGTGAATTTCATCTGGAATTTCCATTCTCATCATGTTAATTCTTTTCGGAGTTTGTTTTCGATTTTCCCATCTTTGCTGGATTTCCTGGGCTTCTTCGGTTTGTAATCTTTGCCATTCAGCTTGTTGTTGCTCTTGATATTCTCTAGTTCGTAGCTCTTGAATCTCTTCATTGCTTCTCATTACGTTGATTCGTTGTTGTTGTATATTGGTGGGCATCTGTTGCATCATCTCCTTTAATTCCATGGGCATTCGTTGTAGTGTTTCTCGTAGCATGTCTATCTCTTGCATCACGTTAATTTGTGGATTTCCCATAGAGTTGTTTAATCTTGACTGGTTTGGTTCTCTTCTTATGCTACATTGCCTTGCGAAATGTCCTTGTTGTCCACAATTGTAACATGCTTTGTTACTAGGTTGTCTACATATTTTCTCAGTATGCCCTCGTCTACCACATTTTTGACAAGTGTAATTCCGGAAACAATTCTCTGACCGATGTCCTATTCTTTGGCATATGGAGCATTTTTCATTTGTATTTGGATTGTTCCTGAAATTATTATTATAACTTACTTGGTTATTACCTCTATCCTCCGGATTTCTCGTTGCTGGTGGCTTGAACATCTGCTGTGCTCTTGGAATGAATTGATTCATAGCTGGGTTGGTATTGTTGTTTTGATTGTTGGCATTGACTGTTGATGTTGTTGGTTCCGTGGCCAAGACTGCCACTTGATATCCCAGTCCTAGGTGGGCTTCACATCTGTTTGCGATTGCTACTGCTTTATCTAACGTTTCTGGTGCCAAGCATCCAAGGTTGGCTCGTATGTCTTCCCTCTTGATTCCTCTTATGAAGACGTCTACCATTTTATCTTCGGGCAAATCTACTTCTCCGAAGGCTTCTTTACACAATTTCTTTAATTCGCATGCGTACACTGCATTTGATTCATCTCGTCTTTGTTTTCGATGTAGGAAGTCCAATATCTTCCTATTCCCCTTTTTCTCTATCCCGAATATCTTTATTAAGAACTCTTTAATCTCTGTCCACGTTGTCAATTTCGTATCGTCTCTCGCTTCCTCTACGAATACATCTTGTGCGCTCCCTTTCAAATACAAGGGTAGTCGCTCTTTTACTTTCTGATCTGTCCAGTGACAGATATTTTTATACACTTCGAATTCCTTTATAAATGTATCCAATTTGTTGAGACTACCGTCGAACGGTTCTCCTCTAAACTTTTCTCTGAATTCTCCTACTATTGCATTGTTGTTATTTATCATCATGTTTGGATCCGGAGTTGAAGTCGTGGTGGAATTTGCCATGTTTGAGTTAATGTTTAAGTTTTTTAGTCTCTCTTCCTCGTTCTCTGCTTCTATTATTGGCAACCGGTTTTCTATATCGTTTATTTCGTTTTCTTCGCTACTGTTAAATTCAACGTCGGTTAATCCACTATCTGTGCCGGTTCCTGTCGCTGCTGTAATTGATACTCCGGTTTTGGCGCTTCTACCGTTGCGAACTTTTCTCTTTTCTTCTGCTTTTAATAAACTTTTTTCTCTATTCTCTTGACTTTTGCTTCTCGTGCGGTTGCTGATGCTATCAATGTTTACGGTTATTTGTCTGCTTGACTGGTTTCTCTTCTCTTGCTTTGGTTGCTTTGAAACTTCTGGTTGCTTATCTGTTTGTAACTACTCAAAATCTTTTCTGCTCGTTTATTCAAATTTCTTTGTTATCACTTTGCTTTGTCGTTTGCTCTGAAATATTTTCTCTTTTGCTTTGCTTTGCACTTGACTTGGATTGCTTTGTTTGACTATCGATTCCTAAAAATAAATAACACTCCAATATTCTATACTCTATACTAATTTCTCCTCCGTTTACCATACTATATATGTTATCCTCCCCTGTTCGCATTTATCGTGGTGGTCTTCTTTATCTGACTCACCCCCCTCATTTTAAGTCCATTTTTAATTATCTATTCCTCGTAATAATTATCTATTAATCTCGTATCAATTATCTATATAGTCTTATCAGTTATCTATATAGTCGTATCAATTATCTATATCATAATATCGATAATCATCATACTTTCATTCATTCCATTAATTGTTTTTCCTATGTCCCCCAAAAGATTCATTTACTTAATCCTCAATCGCTGGCGCTCTATGTCCTCTATGATTTCCGTTGGCTCTTCGGCCTTCGGTTTTAACTCTCTTATTGGTCATCTGTGACCTTAATATCTATTCATAATCATTTTTCATCTTTACTCCTATCATATCTTATCTGGATTGCCTCAAGTATCTGATCATGATCATCCGGCCTTCTATTGCCTCAAGTATCTGATCATGATCATCCGGCCCTCTATTGCCTCAAGTATCTGATTATAATCATCCGGCCCTCTATTGCCTCAAGTATCTGATTATAGTCATCCGGCCCTCTATTGCCTCAAGTATCTGATTATAATCATCCGGCCCTCTATTGCCTCAAGTATCTGATTATAATCATCCGGCCCTCTATTTCATATTATCTCTTATATCGGACTTGAGCTCAACAGTGACTTTTGGGTATGTTTGAGGCCTCACACTGACTCTCAAGCCATGGCGTCTTTTGGCCGCGCATCTTTCCGGTTACGCTTTACTCACCGCCATTCGGATATTTGGTACTCGGTGTGGGATCCGGGTTGTTGTACCAAACTCCTCGCTGGGCAATAAAAAAACATTCCCTCGGTACTCGGTGTGGGATCCGGGTTGTGTACCTCGAAGAATATAAAAGTATGGAAATGCCTAGACGTTCAATCAAGTTCCAAAAGCGGTTTACTTGATTTCCCGAATAGTGAAAAGAAAAGGAAGTGCTCAAAAGTGGGAGCGGGAAATAAACTATCAAATCTCTGCCCGCTCCATCCATCAGATTTCTCGGCTCAATTCGGCCGCTCTCATCTGGCTTTAGTAGGACATTTTGAGTATGAACCATTTACCGGTTAGTTCACATCTCACCTACCGTTTGGCCCCGATACTCGGTGTGGGATCCGGGTTGTTGTATCGAGTGCCTCCCAGCGAAAAAAAGAATCGTTCGATACTCGGTGTGGGATCCGGGTTTTTGTATCGAACGGCTCAGCGTCATCAGTCCCTTGGCTGATAACAACCTGAGCACGACAGTCCGTAGCTGTCCTCTGGTGCCTCACCACCAGCTAGGGAAAAAAAGAAGTCATCTCTAGGTACCTTTAATCAAAACTATCTGTTCTGTGCGCACTCTTTCTCTCACCTCTCGGTCTATCTCTTCACACCCCCCTTCAAAATTTGTGGTAATCGCATCAACAAGCTCCCCAAAAGAGGTGATCAATTTCTCGCCGGTTACTTGCTGACATACGCGACTTGGCCTACCAGTTCCTTTCTCAGTAGGGTTGATCAGGGTTTCCCTTGGGTGAGCGTACTATCATTAGATAGCTCAGGTTTAACCATTTTCCTCGTCCTATCTCAATATAATATCAATAAATATAATATCAATAAAACAAAAGAATTATATACTAGGAAAACTCGGTTGTCGAAATTTTTCCGTCCAATATTTTTGTGTCTCTGTGCATGTGTTTTGATTATTTCCCTAATTCGGCTTTTTTATGTTTTGGTCTATTACCTTTGTTTATCGTTGTCCGGTGGTTTTATTATTTACAAACATTGCATATCATCTAATAATAATTCAAGTAATGCATAATACACCTTTATTTCACTTTATTATAACAATTCATGGAAAGTAAACCGTTAGTCTTTCCTTTATCTTTCGCTGGCATAACATACAGTGCGACTCTTGTGCGCATCCATGACAATAACTCAGGTGTCCGCAAGGTATCACCATTACTCGTGCTTCCTCTGTTTTGCACGCATAACACTCCACATAAGCCTTAGTCTGCTCCTTCATTGTTGTTGTAATCTCGTCCTCAATGTTTTTGACTTTTTCCATTAGCTTGTTCCAGCTTTTCCCAAATTTGGTTATCTCTAATCTCATAGATAGAATTTCGTATATTCTCTCAGTAGTTACATCTTTATCAATATCGATCAATTTTATTAATATACAATGTTCATCGGAGTACAGGTTTGAAATCGTTGATATATCCTCTTTGGCTCGTTTAATTAACTGTTGTTTATTAATCAGTTCCTCGAGATTGTCATTTTCGATATTTAGAATCCCTTTTAGTTTTCCTATAATTTTTGTTGGTTCCATCTAAAATTATCAAATTACCCTTTAAATTTATCTAAATACTAATTAACTAAATTCATTCACCTCTTTAATATATTTTGATTCATTTTATCTACTACTATTTTACTCATTACCTGTTGCGCTTTATTCTATTACCGCTGGCTTCCTCTATTTGGTTCCGTTGCTTTCTCTTGTTTATCATTACTCCCCTTACTTACCCCATTTCATTTTATACCGAATTTTGCCCTTTTAATTATTTATGTGTCTTGTCATTGTTGTTGGTGTCTTACAAGGGTGTCATGTCGTTAAGTATTGATGGATGTTGAGTGTCTTGGCGTCTTAATTTGTAGTCGGGTTGTTCGTTTTTCAACAGTTGTTCTCTGGGTTTTGTTTCATGGCGTTCTCATCTCTCTGGGGTTTGCAACATATCGTCTCAACATCTCTGTTTAAACTTTAAACATTTGCTTATATTTCCTTGGGTTCTTTGTAAAAACAATCCTTTATGAGCCCCCAAATTTGTGTCTCGTAGTCAGGTTTTTTATTGTTGTTCCAATTTTCTCCTCGATCTTTACACTTTCTCATCGATTTGTTTGCACACGAAAATCCTTCAATCCCGGCTGAGGGTGTACTGGCATAATTCTCTGTTGTTGCTTAACTTGATTGTCCTGGTCTCTCCAAATAACAAAGCTTCAATCCCGCTGAGACCCCAAATTTGTACTTCATCAACATATTTTCTCATTTTGTAGTCGGGTTAATCGTTTTTTATCTTTCTGCATTAAGCTCCCTTCTTCCTCGTTTGTCATCTCTCCGGGGTTTGGTAAAATGTCGTCCCGACATTTCCTGTTAAAAAGATAGTTATGTTTTATGTCCCCTCGCTTGTTGTACAAGAAAATCATTCTAATCCCGGCTGAGCCGCCAAATTTGTATGGTGGGTTACAGGGTTCCAAATCTTGCTTATCTTCCTGGCGACCCTAGTAACGCCATACAAAATGATACTTATTCACTTGGCACCCGTTGCTAAGCAACGTTGGAAATGTGTTCAAGTGGTGGATTGCCCGCAAAAATTGAGTACCATGTGCTAGTACTATAGTTGCTCGGACAACCCTCGGGTTCACGAGCTGTCGATAGAAGACCTGTGCTCGCTTTGCTCTGTCCCTCACAAATAATTATTCATGATTGGTGCTTAATTGACCGTGGAAAACTGAGACGAATTGACGGAGTTGGTGTACAGTTATGTTAAATTAAAAATTCGACTACATTTAAACTATTATATTCGATTCATATACAACTGTTACTGCTGGGTGGGTTGGAGTTGACTTGCGCGACGTCGGGCACGTTCCTTGCGTCTCGGTCGCCGACTACTGATTGTCGTATTGGATTTCTCTGCCGACCTGGTAGCTGCCTGCGGCACTTGAGTGTGGGGCGAAGATGAGCGGGTAAGTTACCGCTTCACCTTCCCGGCATACCGCTAACGCCACTTCAAGTCCCCGAACCTGCGTACGCAGACTCCGATTGAGCTGGCGTTCTTCGGCCCAGCCCTTTTGAGCTGCGGTGAGCCGTTGGTAAAGGATTTTTGTTCGTTTGGGGTCTAAGCAAGTTGCTTTGATCTGCTGCATCTCGCGAGTTAGCTGCAGGATCTGACTAAGTAACTCGGCATTCGCCTGCCTTGCGCGATCTAATTCCGTCTGTAGGATCCGTAGGGAGGACATTACTGAAATTACATGGGTTGTTACACGTTGATTTATGATAGAGCTAAATGTTTAAATTTCACCAAACAAATCAACAGTTCATTTTCTATTAAATAAGAAAACACACAGTTCTAATTATAATTGTTATCTAATCACTACATTAAGGTCTGTTAGTCATTCGTCCGGACAATACCGTTCTAAACTCTTCTTGAGGGCTTCCACCGTGTAGGGTCGCCTAGTATCCCGAACCGGACGAGGTGGATGGGCGACGGCGATCCGCCCGGCAAGGATGTCATCCAGCACGTTTGCAAGGTACATCCTTGCCTTGACGACTTGTAAGTCCACCCGCTCCTGCACCCGCTCCCACTGGGTGAGGAGGTCCTGCGCGTTAGCGAATATTTCGGCAGCTGGGTACTGCTGTCGACTTAGTTCCTCGGGGTCGTTGTTGAGATCAGGTGTCCTCCGGATGGCAGGGTACGGCCATTGGCGGCGTATTTTCCCGATTGCCCCTGTTCTCCTGGGCGACTCCTTCCTAGATGGCGTGTTAGTTGAACTGGGATCTGTCCTATCTAGAGGCATGTTTGGCTGAAAGTAATGTAGCATGATCAATTACTGGCTTATGATAACTATAGCACTAAAACGGAGTATCCAACTCGGGTGTGTGATTTATTATTTGGTTCTCTAATGCCTAGGGGGTGGCTGTTGAGCTTACACCTGGTTTAAGATTATGTTGTGGAGGTGGGTTGAAACTGGCGTTCGACTAAGTGTTGTCATTTGTCGATGTTGAGCTGAACTTATCGTTGGATCTATATTAGGCTTGGCGTTGATATCAGGGTTAAGAGTTACGGAGGGGTTTCTGTTCACTTGATAACTCCTTGCGTCCTATAAGCATCTGACGTGATCGACCTGTCCTATTCAAGTGAGTTGGACCATGCATCTCTCCTAATTAACAAAAATGTTTTCGATGTGTACGTTATACATAATGATTGGGCTCATAGATAAAAATAAATGTGATATTGACTAAAACTTATCAATGGCTAACGGATCAAAGAGGTGATTTTTATTAAAGATATTAATGGGCGGACAGATTAAATAATGGGATATCAATTAAAACTATCCATGGGTTAGCAAATTAGTTATTTCATAAAATATATCACCGGCTAATAGATTAAATATTGATGGAAAATACCACACCTATAGCGCAATTAACTTGGATTTTAATTATCAAGGCATGGCGTACTACGTTCGTTTATTTAAATTATGTAGTATGCTTATTCTAATTCGTAAACAAAGTCCTTTTCGTGCCGTCCGATCACTTCGGAATTTGGCTAATGCACACTCGTTCCGACGCCTATCTCCGGCAAATTAATTACACGTTAATTTATTCAAATTTATTCGTGCTATTTCAAATTTTGATTATCTAGCTTGATCGGGTTAATTGAGGTAAGTTGTCGTGTTAGTTGATTCCTCTACTTTTCTGTTAGATTTTAGCGCCACATACGCGTTCCTACCGTGGATCTCCTCTCATATCATTTACGTATTTCGGATTGGAAATTACCTTAGCCCTCAGTGACATTGGTCGACAGCTTTTTCGCTCGCATGAACCGTTAATCAGAAGTCGTGTCTTTGGGTATTGATGGACCTCGAATATCGCATGTTCCCCAGCTTATTCAGTCAAAATTTCATCTCTAATTTCTGATTTCGGACACTTGACCTACTGGCCTATGGATTACCTACTGTCGATTTATGATCTCAATTCAGTCAATTTATTTGTGTTGGATTTTAATTGTTACATTAAAGGTTCATTTAATTTTTGTTTTCTTTTGTTTTCGTAAATCATTAATGCTTTTATGGTCATCAACATTTTATTTCATTAATCTCCTGGTTCAGGTTGATGGTGCGAAGGGATTTTTCTCGGTTATCATGAAAAGTACCCTTAAACTAAGCTCTGCTGAATTTTCCTACGATATTAAATAGATTTATTCGTTGCAATTTGATTGTACTTAACATGGAATTCATTTTATTTCGCCTAATTTTATTAATTTTCTTTACTCCGATGAATAACTTTTTATCTGATTTGCTCTCTCAGTGAACCCATCTGTCGACGTCGGACTATAACCCTAAATTACTACCGGCAATTCTTCTTTGCTACCGTGACTTTCTCGTAAATTACACTTCAGGAGTTGGTTTACACTGCGTTTAACTAGTTAAAACTTTACTGGCATTTTGGGTATTTCTCGCATTCAAGTTCATTTAAAAAATGAGTTAGGCTTACTATTATTCTCCCTAAAGTCGCTTAATCTCTTCGAACCATCAATCCGTACCAGGAGTTTAAATTAAGTATCCAAATTATTCTAACAATTATTTCACGGGTTTTAATCCTATCAGCGATTTTAGTTAATTCATTTTTTAGCTCGTTCATTTTACTCAAGGAGTTAATTTAGATGAAACTGTAAGCTACTTAGATTTCCAAAGATTAATTTTATCAAAATCTACTTTAATTAATGGAGTACTTATTTTTAATAACGACAAAAATCTGTTAACTTGATGGATAAATTCAATTTAAGGAATTCACGGAACTATTTACGATATGTACGTTTAATTTTTATGAACTAATCTACTACTATTTAAATCACTTTCAATATCAATTGAATTTATTTATACCAACGATTTCAGTTAATTTATCCCCGTACCCTTTCCCTTTAATAGATCTTAAGCGCCATTGTGTTTATATTATAGTTATTGAGTGCCCACTGGACTACTCGGTGTGGTGATTTTAAGCCGTTTGTAAGATAATTTTAGGTCGATTTTACAGAATTGAGAAACGAGGAAGCAGCCAGAGACTTCTTCCTTATTTCTCGCTTCAGCTATAGGGATAAATATTTACGTTCCGACCACTGCGTTGCGCACGCTGAGTCTTCACGGGTGCATATCATTGGCGATTTTCCACGCGCTTACATGCATTTGCACTATGTTTATTTTACTAACTTGCGTGATGTGTCGGCTGTGGGCCGGAAAAATTTCGACAGTTAAAATTTTAATTTTATAAGACATATAAATTAAGTATACATATTAACAAATTTATTAATCATAAAACAAGAAGATTTACCCATAGTCCATTCCATAAACCATCAAACATAAAATAAGGCATAAAATAACATAAATACCTCTCCCCCCACATCAACGCCGAGCAGAGCTCCATTGAGATGCAAGGTCGCGATGTGGAAAGAGGGTTCCGACATAAATGGTTCTCACCTAAAAAATTTTGGTTGTAATATTCAAAGTATTTGAGCTAATAAATATTCAAAATAGTTCACAAATTGTTTACAATTGGTTCACTTTCAAAATGGTTAAGTTAAATGTGAAAATGGATCAGTATTTATACCTCGTTGTGTGACGTGTAAAATTTGATGCAGTAAAACAAAATTCGACCTTGTTCTTTTCTAGCAAATTCTATTTTTTAATTTTTATATTTCTTGATTTATTTTTATAATTTTTTATTTAAAATTTTTTATTGAATTATTGCTAATTCAATTTTTCAATTTAAATTCCACTTTAATGAACTTTAATTGATTTTTCTAATTTCGTCGAATTTGTCGTGTTTTCTTGTTGTATCTGTGTAGGTATCGTGCGGATCTTGATGCATTTTGTTAATATTTTATTTTATTTTTATGTTTCTTAATTTTATATTTAATTCTTTTATTTCTCAGATTTTATCGGGTTTACTTGGTGTTTTTCAGGTTTATTTTAAATTGCGTGTTGTATCTGCGTGTGTGTTTCTGATCCATTTAAACATTTTCCAAGGCCGTTTACGTTCTGGCCCAACATAATCAAATATAACAAAAATATCAATATGGTGGCAGAATAAATTAAAAGTATGATCCTTATCTCCAAAAAGTGTAGTTGGATTATTTTTTATTAAAAAAGAAATCATGGATGATTGTTCTTCAATAGCATAATAATCAAGAGCTTTATTATTAAATTTTTTGAGGTTTGATGTTTGTATCTTTTTAATAGCATCTTTTTTGAATGTTTTGAAATTATTCAAGAGTTGTGAGGATTCAATTTTGTAATCGCCTATTTCATTCTTAAGAGTATTGAAATCTATTGTATTTGATTTAAAATTTTTTTTAATCTCAAAGATTTCATCATTAAAAATAACAATATTTTCTTCAGTGTATCACTTTTTAATCAATTCAATTACTAATTTAAACAAAACATCTGAGTTTTAATTCCAACAATCTTTTTAAAATAGCATTGACTTGATTATATGTATTTGAATGACCTGCTTTTGTAGTTGCTAATAATATATAGAAATATTCAAATTATGAAATTGGATTATCTGGAAAATAAAAGAATGCTTCTGGCTTGGGACGGAGTTCGACCGGAGAGAGTCCTTTACCTTGTGTAAATTTACGTTTAGAAGTTTTTATAGAACTCCCTATAGCAGAATCAGATTCAGATTCTAATTCTTTAGGTTGGTCTTCTTCAATATACAAACCTTATGCAGAATTTTCAACATGTAATGTTTTCAATGTTTTATAATATTCAAGTCTGTTAAAAATATCGTTTGCTAATTTTAAATATATTTTTATTGTATCTCTATCAACTTGTAAATTATCTTTTCTAAAATCTTTCATTTCTCCAACATCTCCAAAAGCATATCCTTCAATACATGTTAATAATTCTGGTGTTAATTAATACTTCTTTTTTGATCTCGGATCAACAATATAAAATTTATTTTCTTGAAATGTGATGATGAATAAAACATTTCCCATTTTTTATAAATTATTTTAATTTTCTAGATTATTTTTTTGTGAATCTCTTTTGTATTTGTATTCAAAGCAATATAGTTGCAACGGGTATTCTAATGATTTTTAAATCTACCAAATTCATTTTTATCCATCAAGTAGAAAATAAATCATTATAAATATTATCTCGATCTCGTTAACCTAATTAAAAAATTAGAATTTCCTCGTATAGATTTCTAATGTAAAAAATAATAATTTTGAGATAGGTAAATACAACAACAATTTGTATGACGACCTCGTGTAAAATATGATTCCATAATTTCTTGGTTTTTTTTATTTGTACAATCATCAAATACAATTGGATTCTTTTTAGTTTTGTTTAAATCTTCACAAGGTATTATATCCGAAAATTTATTACTCATTGTTAATTCAATACTTGGCTTTTTGTTTTCTTCAGCAAATGTTTCATACAAAAAATTGTTGGGCCAGGACAAGATTTTGTTTAAATGGATTGGAAACAGCACGCAAACATAACATGCAAAATTTAAAATCGGACCCATAAACATCAAATAACCACCTCAAAATGCGAGAAAACATATAATTAAAAATAGAAAATAGAAAAAACATGAAAGTAAATTAAAATATTAACAAATGCACCAAGATATGCACGAATTGACATAGAAATAGCATAATAACAAAAGATTTGACCAAAAATTGACAATTTATGGAAAAAGAAAAGAGTTCATGAATAAATTGAATAGAAATAAAATAATTTTAATCAGAAATGATTAAAATTAAAAGTTAATGATTAAATTGTCAAATAAATAGAGAAAATAATAAAAATTAGAAATAAATTAGACACATAATATCAAGGTCAAATTTTGTTTTAACGCATAAAAATTAACACTCAAGGTTAGGGTCACAGAACAGGTATATATACCAATCCATTTTCACAAAGTTTTAATGCTTTTCACTCAGTGAATAACTATTCTTCAAGAGAACTCTTTACCAGTGATAGAACCAACTCTCGGCAACTATTTCCACATCACGAACGCAAGTATCTTACAGGTAAGCTCTACTGGCTCGTGCATGTGGGATTTCTTTGTCGTACGATTTTGAGTGATTGAAATGAGACGATGGTCAACTATGATATATTTGTAATGAATCAATATATATTTATATATTCGAAAGATGAATTTGCTTAATGCGTCGAAATTTTTCTGGCCCACAGCCACACAACATACAAGTCATTAAAATCAAATACAACTAGTCACACTGTGTAAGTGCGGTTTCTCCGCCTACAGTGTGTGCCCGTGAGAGTTCTGTCGTGCGTAACGACGGTCTCGAACGTAAATATTCCATTCATTATAGGGGCGGTGGGAAGATCGAGAACTAGTCTTTTGGCTGGCTCTCTTTCACCCATCTCCCGAAAAATCGACCTAAATTTTCAAAATACAAATCGGCTAAACTGATAACACCGAGTAGTCCAGTGGACACTCGTAAAATCTAATGTAAACACAAGAACCTTAGGACTAAATTAAGGCTCGGGAAGTGGGGACTTTTCAAAAATGGTTAATGATTAAATTGCCCTTTAATTAATCCAAATTAATGAAATTCATGAGCAAGAAACCGAAAAATAATGTAAAGAAATTAAACCTCATTAAATGATGGACAACTAATTTGTCGATAATTGAGCAGAAATAACTAAATCCAAGATTAAAATATCGATGTGATATAGATCAATTAACTTTCGTAAAATGATTAATAATTGGATTATTGGCAATTGATAAATAGATAACTAAATTAACGACGGAACCTAATTTTATAACCGGTTGAAGGATAAAGATGCGGTTAATTGATTAAAGGATGAATTAATGATTAAATTAGTTAAAATGATACAATTAGACTATCGATAATAGATAAAAGGTAACTAAAATAATAATAACAGACCGAACCTGACGTAAATGTACTAAATAACATAATAGGATTAATTCATGAGAATGTGGTAAAGTAATAATAACAAACATCGTAATGCGATCCATGATTAAACAATAAAGGAGCTTAGCTGTCATAAAGTAATTAATAATAATCGAACACCATAGACCAACGGATGAAATCGAACATTTGGATCTGAATAGCAACTAATGAGACACCCTGAAGTTGATAAAAGTAATAGATAAAAACTTCCGACTAAATTGGCGAAAAATAATTTAACGTCATAACACAACGAAATATCAGATTGTATAAAAATCAAAGATTTGGACATCATCGTAACACCAGCAGACTCTTCGCCAAATCGCAGCCATCGAGTATTATCACATAGTGATCTTCTTCATGACGAACATGTATAGTTAGATATTACAGTCAGACATATCATTCGAAAGAAGCGGAATCCGAAGTAGATATTGATATAGCTCATCCCTAATTATCTGGCATTGAATAAGAACAATAATTCGGAGAGAGAGCAGCCTAGAAATCCATTTTATGAGTTAACAGCAAAATTAGCCATATAGCAACCCATTGAATCAATGGAGAACGAATTTGATCTCAATGATGATATAAGTATGTAAACTATAGACAGGTCATAGTCCGAGTTCTTAACATGACAAGCCGAATGAATTATGAACGCGAATGATGAATCAATGACGCCGACCAAACAATAAACTTCAACGTTGAATAAATAACCGTCACGAAGGACAATCCATTCACCGACCAGCGGATTAGTCCAAAGTCACAATTAGATCATCGACATCGGTAACAACTTTAATAGAGTTAAATTGAATTATTCAAAACTCACAGACCAACTCTAATTAAAGATAAATATCATTGACATTGGTAACAACCTCAATAGCATTAGATTGAATTGTTGAAAACATCACTGACTAACAAAACTCACCGACCAGCTCTGATTGAGGATAGATGTCGTTGACGTTGGTGGCAACCTCAATAATATTAGATTGAATTGTTGAAAAATCACTGACCAATAGTAAATAAAGATAAAATAATTTTCTATTTTACCAACTTAGCCACGTCACCGTAAACATAGATTTACAACTATAAAAGAAATAACAAAACCTTAAGATCTATAATACAGAATCACGATGAACTCTCGATTAACAAGCACCGACCACGGACGCAAGCGAACAAGTGATTCGATGTAGGGACGAATCTCGGACAATGATACCCCTATGTCGAGTGGAGAAAGACAACGAGGTATTTTTTCATGGTTTTTTCTCTTATCATTTACGTTAAAATCAACCCATGTAAGAACGCGTAATTAATATAAATTATCTCACAAATATTACACACTTTTCACATGAATAGGTTTTGCAGTTATAATTTATAATTAAACCATTTGCTTATTCAGATCGCAGAGACCCTCACGGAGGATGGAGTGATGACTCCCGGGTAACACTCCAAATCTCGAACGCTTCTGCCGCTCGGTATCGCCAGGCATTATGGGACAATAGTTATACCTTGTCCACCTATGGAGAATCAAGCTGGCCCCGACGATCCGAAGACCGAGGGAATGAAGTGGAATTGCCGAGTATCACCATCAAGCGCGAACCCGGCAAAAACCCAGCAAGAAAAGCCGGTCAACGAGCCGAATACACGGCAATGAAAATGGAGGAAATGGAACGCAAATACCATCGGAAAGCAGTTCTAGTGAGACAGCGATTAGCCCAGATAAACAGGGATATAGCAAGTGGAGTTATCCCGAGCGCCGACGGTTTTCCTCCAGAGTACGGAGTCTCCTTCGAGTTGGATGACCCAAGACTATTGCAAATGGTGGCTCCAACCAAGTTAATTCTACCGGAAAAGCTGATACAACCAACCCTTCGCAGTCGACTTGGATCCCGCTAGACAGGAGATCATACATACGCCAGTCGTCATCCCCGATGGACCTTTGCTGATAAAAGTCGAAAAAATACTCTTGCTTACGAACCTAAATGAACTCGAAGATTGATTCAATTAATTTATGTCTTATAATAAATGTTAATGTTTTATTAGTTATTTAATGTTAGTTCTTATTGATACAATAATTGCACTAGTACACATAAATAATATGAGTTTTTCAACTATTTTCAGTAAATTATAAATTCATGATATAAAAGATAAATGACGTGAAAAGCGAGCCGCAAATTCCGTCTAAACCTTAATAAATCAGATTACCAATACAGACTACCCGAGAGTTATAGAAATAACCGTTAACATATAATTTCGACTATAATGAGAATTAAAGAAAAGGCCTATAGAATTTGATTAATGTTAATGATGGTAGAGGCTTAAATATTCTAATTTAGAAATAGAACCAACGAGAATACTCAGTCGGGAGTTGAAGGAGCTCAGACGAGAAAACATGCATTTACACCGTCAACTCCTCCAACAGAGCCAGGAAATTCAAAGATTAAAAGCCACTTGGACAGAGCCGGCAAAAATGAAGGAAATATACCAGCACCTTACTGCGGCACAACAAGGCTGGAAAGATGAACGAACATTAAATCAAGCACAGCGGACACAGATCAAAGGCTTGGAGGTCGCCCTGTCAGCGTGCCAGGAGGGTAGTGCCGTGACTTACCCTCTGGTATTCGCTCCGGCACAACTGGCCTACCGCAACCAGGATAAACCTCAATCTCCCAACAAGAAAACTCGTCTACACGCCAGACCTGGTCGAACCGAACGATTACGTCGACGAGCCCAAGGAGTGCCTAAATGAATCAGCAGATCCGTGTTTTTAAATTTAATAAATTTAGTTGATAATGAATAAATTTATTGTAGTTTATCATGTTGTTATTTACGAATGAATATAGTATACGAGTATAATGATGAGGAAATAATAAAGGGACCTGAAAGATAAGACGGACATAGGCCTTCTAACGGCAGTCCGCTGAACCCGACATAGGACTAAACCTTAGCAGTTCTGATATCGGAACTCACCGTTGGAGGTCCTGTGACCAGTGGTTACAGTTCCAACGTTGCCTAGCAACGGGTAACCATTGGCGGGCGTCAAAACATTTTGTATGTTATGGGGTGAAAGTCACCTACACCACTAACCCCATAGGATCTTATTTGTATACTTTACTTTGCAGCCACATCCTTGATTTTTCTTCTCATTTTTTGACATCCTTAATCGCTTTTAATTTTTCTTTAAAAATTAGACTTCTCTATTTTCCGCTTAGTTTCCATTTTTGGAATTTATTTTACTTCAAAAAGTTGCTATTAAGATAAGTATTTTATTATTTTTTTTTTAAAATAATTATTATTTGTTAAAAAATGATTTTTTAAATATGCTTAAATAAAATAGTTTTCAAAAATTAGAAATGATTTTATTTCATATATATTGGGTAATGAATATATACAATATTTAAAATATTTTACATTGTTTAAATAAACTAACTTAAGTAATGTTACATTTGAAATTTTAGTTTTATTAAAATTGCAGCATGTTTAATGGTATAAAAAGCTGGTTTTCGAATTATTCATTTAAGTAATATCTTCAAATATCTTTTCTATAATTTTCAATTGTACTTAGACATCCTTGGGATTCAGTTGTGTATGCTGCTTCATATAAATATCCAAATAATTTTAACCCTAATGTTAAACATATTGATATAATTTCGAGACATATTGATCCTAAAACAGGCATTATGTTTACACATAAATTGTTGACCACGGAATGGCCAATGTTTAGTAGTTTTGGTAAGCTTTATGCTAGTGAATACACCGCTATAGACCCCGAAAATCGTCGAATGATTTTAGTTTCTGTTAATCATAGTATATCAAGTTTATTAGTCGCAAAAGAGAGGTTAGAATATATTCAAGATCCAAATTCAGATCAATGGTATTTATAATTACATCATTTATATAAATTGTATAATTTGAATAGGACATTAATGAATCAGAGTACAACCATAGAAGCCTTTTCAGGGTTTTTAGATAGTGTAATAAGTACATATAAAGCCAATGCTTTGAAAGTTAGTATTTGATTTATTTATAATGTATAATATTTATATTTATAATCTTTATTTGATTTATTTATAAATTACTGTTTTACATACATATAAATAGTAATTTATATTATATTTAGGTTTTCGCTTAAATTTGTATATGCCACAATTAGTTATAGTTGTATTAATTTAACCTCGCTTCTAATTGTGCATCAAAATTTTCATCATTGTTCACAGAATTTGTGTTTTAAAATTCATTTTGGCTTTAGCAGTAAAGTTTTAATTGTGCATTAATAATATTTAAACATCAATATTATAATAATATCACGGTCATTCCGTTGATTATTGAATCAGCTGCTGTATTTACGAGGGTTGTTAAAAAGTTTGATTGTCAGTTGCTTAGTTACGGGTTGACCTTTTTATATATTAATTTACTGTTATTCATTGGGTAAATGAGGTAGGCATGTTCCATTGAAAACCTATCGTAAAACCTATATTCAATACAAAATAAAAGCCCGTAAATTGATATTTGAATCGAATCTCTTTGAAGAATTTTGTTTTTGCCAAAAAGGACAAAGTTGACAACCCTATTGCAAATATTGATAAATTCGAGCAAAATTGCAACAATGGTTACGTTAGTATTTCCGAGTATAATCTACTAAATCATTCTTAGTCACTAGCTTACACCTATTAGTCCCTGTCCTCTATACACGCCTCCCGTTGTTACTACCGACTGGATGGTTTAGTGAGATCGTTAGATTCTGATTTATGAAATGACAGAATTTCTCTAATTACGATAAGACAATAAAACTTGATGATTTAGAGGAGGTAAAAGTCACAAGATGATTTTTTGAATATTCGTAACTAATTCCAGATTTTCAATTGTATCAAATTAAAGCACTGATAATAAAATGGGGACAAAAACGGCACACAATCGAATACAAACGTTATCTAAATACTTACTATTATTGATTAATATAGTAGTGATAGTGCCAGGCAATCTGTTGTAATTTTTGACATTAAATTCGCCTTTTTTCTTTACTTATAATTGGTTACTTTCAGATCACTAACCTTTCTTTGAATAAGAATCCAATGATATTCTCTTATATAATTATGAAATCTGACAGCTTCCTTTTATTGTTAAACAACTAGACTTAAACTAGTTCTTAAACGTTTCATTGTGACTAAAAGGAGATAGCTCTTGTTGCATTTTGTTACACAGATTTTCGAATTGTGGCTCAATTATCGTAATTTTTTAGCTTTAACTATGGTAATAATTAATGGTTGTTTGATTTTGTAGAAATTAAATAAAAATTTGATATTTTGTATGTTTCTGTAAAATTAATGGGGAAAATATGGAATTTGATTAATTTATGTAATTGTTAAAATTCTGTATTCGAATTGTCTGCTTTTATGATTTTTTCAAATTAATATGATTGTTTATTCTCGACAATGATTTTGGAGATTTTCTGGTGAATTTTGGTCTTCGATAAATTAAAATTTGGAACTTATTATAGATGAAATTTGGATATATTGTTCGATTGAGAAAGGACTTTATTTTATTCTTTCTCCATTTTAACTTCCTCCACCTTTATGATTAGATTCTTAATCCGTTATTTTGTTCTTTAATTGTTTTTATTTACTATAATGTTTATGTATGGTGAAACCAATGAAACTGGCATTAATGCAGAAATAGGCGTTTTCAGTATATCCGAAGAAACCTATATCTGTAAAAATATCATAGTTAGGTATATTTGTATTACCGATTTTCTGAATTAAAATGTGGCACATTTGCTCACTAGTCTCGAAAAATATCACGAAAAAGAACTTTTGTATCACTTCGACATTATTCTTTAATTTGCACTGTAGAAAGCACAAAAGTTTTAAGTCACTTCATTATAACAAAAAATTAAATAATTTATTTATTAACCCTTTGAGTCACGAGCAGATTAAAAAACGCAAACATTTCAGATTTGCTTTACAAAAAGTTAAGTTACCGTTTTCTACACCAATAGCGACGTATCCGTGCTAGTAATTGCTTTTCAATAGATTTTCAGTTTTTGTCTCTGTCCATCATGTTTCATAATTAATCTTTAATAAATAACATGAATTTATTTATTTTAATCTGCCATTAATTTATGTCAAAAATGTTTAATCATTTTGTCAATAAGTTAAATCAATAAAGTTATAATTTTTAAAATAGCAAAATAATACAAGTACATCAGCTTTTAAACACGAAGGTACGAGTCATATTAGTTTTTAAGAAATTTAGCAGTAACTCTGAAAATATGTAAATGAGTAAATTGCTAATATATTATCTGGTTAGGAAAATAACTCGATTTGAGAAAATTAAATAGTTTAGAGTTAAAAGAAAAATTCACGATATTTTACAACCTTTAAAAAATAGAATTATAAATGTTATCGATTGAGCCAGGTCTAAAATATCGATATTAGAGCAAAATTTTGTTTTCTTTTGTATATTGACCATTTGATATTTGAAATTCATTAGATAATTTTCCTTTACAATATGCACTTTCAGGGTAGAGAAGCGATAGAGTGGGTCATCAATAATCGACTGCCTTTACTACCGAAAATTCCAGAATGTCAAAAAATAGTTCCTGCTCATCCAGAAAACGATATCGATCAGTTCATATCTCATGTGGAAACGTGCTGGGATGACATATCTCGCGATGTCACAAAAGCTAAAGATGAGTTTATTAGTCGCGGTGCTGTTATAAAGGAAAATTTTACAAACCTCTTTTTCGAGAATATTTACGTGTGGGGAAATCAATTTTCTTAATTGTTTCCCAGTTCACATTCTACCGAAATATATCAATAAATTTCTAGTTTTCACTAAATATTAAATGAGAAATGTTAATGTTGGTTTTTGCCTTGTCGTTTTTGATTTGTAATTTTGTTTTTTCAAGAAACAAAAAAATTTAAGTTTTTTAAAATAAATTACGGGAAAATATATTTCACTCGCTCTGAGTTTGGAACCTTTTATTTGAGAATGAAAAAAAATTTAGTTTTATTTAGTAGTGTCGGATTTGTCGGTGAATTTGGATCATTGATTTGACTCCATAGGTGATTTAACAGTATTGAAATTCCTATGATGTACAAAAATTTATTACTCAGATAATTATATGTTGTCAGTGTTAAGAAGCACACATTTATTGGATATAGAAAAGTAATTTTCAATTTCCTATTAATTCTCTGTTATGTTTTATAAAAACCACCCCCATATGAAATGCATTTTCATAACATAAATACAGTCCTTTGAAAAATCCAATTCACATGCACTTAGGCCATGGGATCCCCCAACAATTTTAGGTGTGCTAAATCACTATAAAATTCAAAGGGGTGTGGGCTTTGAATAATGTTCCATGACTTAGGGCCATCTTATCCAATAGAAATTATACCTAGGGCTTCCTAATACATGCCATGGAATCATTTTTTTAAATTTTCCTTATCTTTCGTTTCTTAAATCCAAACTCGAACATAAAACACCAAATAAACATCTAACAATAAAATACAGACAAAATGCATTAAGATCCGTGTGAAATATATATATATATATATATATGAGAAAAATAAAAAGTTATTAAAAATTCAAATATAAAAATTAGAGAATAAATTATTTGAAATAAATAAAATATAATAAAAACAATTTAAGAAATCCTAAGAGGTCAAATTTTGTTTAATCGCATTAATGCAAACACACTAGGTGACACCAAGCGGTAGATTTATGTACCGATCAAATTTTACAGATTTTAATCCCTTTTGACTGCTAACAGTTTAGTCTTAACTAGAAAAGTATAATCGGCAACTTCATAGAGGATCACGTTTTCAAGTACACTTACTTGGACATGATGCACTGTGAAAACCTTTGATATGTGAATGATTCATTTGAGCGAACAGGCATATGAATGAATTATCTTTTAGAGACTATGAACGATATATTACTTTAAGTTAAAGGTAGTGCTGAGCACCTGATGAGTAAAAAGAAAAAAGACTCGAGGGCCCTTTCAAGGGAACCCCACCAGATACGCGAATAAGAGATTTAACCATTGGATACTAGTCAAAATGACGTTGGAAATGTATTCCTTTGGGTGGGTATCAGTAAAAGGTGAGCCATGACTGCTAAAACACTGGCAAACCTTTGGGTTCCAGAGTTAGATTATGGTGTGTTCGTGACCTTGTAACGCATATATACAACATTTTCCTCCCTCCAATGGTTACCCGTTGCGATGCAGTGTTGGTAATGTAACCAATGGTTATGAAACAGCCAAAGGTGAGCTCTGGTCTCAGAACTGCTAAGTCCCTGCATCATCTGGGGTTCGACGAACTGTCATTAGAAGACTTATGGTCAATTTTCTCTTCCGACCTCATCACTATTTTATTGTGTGTTTCCTATTCAAGAAGACTGTGATACATACTGAAGAATCAAACTTTAGTTGAACATCTATTAATATTTATTATTACGACAATTAAGTCAAGCTTTTATGAGAACTTAAGCATCAAAATTAAATAGTTCGATTGGTAGTTGTATTCATTTGTAATTGCCGACGACGGGCTTTCTAATTTTCCTGGTCGGCGGCGATACCGTTTGGCTTTTAATGAGACATCTGGTCGGTTCGACTCTCGATGTGCGAGTTGCGCCGTGGCAAAGACCAGCGGGTAAGTTACTGCATTGCCCTCCTGACAAGCCGATTGAGTTACTTCTAGTCTGCGGATCTGTGTTCGTTGTGCTTGTACCAGCTGTTTTTCTTTGGCCCAGCCTCGCTGTGTAGCCGTTAGACGATGGTAGGTTTTATTCGCCCGAGATAGCTCGACACATGTGGATTTGACCTCCTAAATCTCGCGACTCATCTGGAGGAGTTGAGCACTCTACTTCAAATTCTCCTGTCGATACTTCGTCAGTTCTCTTCCCATTAACGAATAAGGTACATTTCTATAAATCGAAATTAGCTATCAAAGAAAATTTTGATAATATTTGTGTAATTTAAAATTATTATTTAATTGCTTAACATTGGGTATGTCGTCGAGATATAGATTCCCTACTTATGTTTCAGTACTCACCCATTTCACATTTTCGTTTAACTTTACTAATGTAGATAAATGAGTAGGAAGTTCAGAGAAAAAAATTAAAGACAATTACAATTAAAACATATTAAACATCATACATAACAAGTCTTGGGCTCTTATGTAAGTTAATTCTTTAGATAATCTGATTCCCGGTTGCGGCTTTTATAGCCGGGTCGTCGCCTGGAATAAGTGTGTTCTTCTACGTAGTGCTGCACACCAATTTGCTTGAGTGTCTGGATGTGAAGGAGGCATCTCGGCATCACCACGTTAGTTGGCGCTTCCATTTCCATTAAGATTGGGAGCATATCCGTCGTTACTGGGAATTCAGCCTGGGAAATCAGCTTTCACGTTGGTTAACTGATTTCGGGCCATGGCAGTTCATCGTTGTACTTCCTTACATTTAGCTTCTAGACTGGTAAACTTGAATTCGGCTTTTTGACGGGTCTCTCGGGCCGGGTTCCGACCAGGTTCCCGTTTTATTGCTACTGCCGGTAGCTTGATCTCATGATTCTTGCTCCTGAGATCTATTGGCCAGTCCGATCCTTCGGCCGTAGATATAGTGTAACCCGAGTCCCAGAGCATTTGTCGGCAGCGAGCCGCTGCTTGGGCTGAGATCTGGATCGTGATTCTGGAATCGTCCTGTCAGGATTCGTTGGTTCTTTGTACTTCATTTGCTAAATTTTAGATGAATATTAAATACTAGCTATAACTCTTGATATGAAGCTATAGCATAACCGCTACTTATCTACCCATGATTTTCTGTCGGTGGTTACATCTCTGTTGTCCTCATATCGTATAAAAAATAATTTCCTTTCGTTTCCTTATTATGACTCGACATTTTAGTTATAACAATACAAGAAATTAAAATAAATGAACTATCTCATAACGATAACATTAACGATCTGATCTATAATTATTCAAAAAAGAATATTGGCTCAAAAGAAAATAAATCGTTCGCAATTTTATATTATTCATAACTATAAAAATAATTCAACAAATAGCAAAATACCGTTATTCCAAAACTTACGTTGATGCGTGGCAACTACAGAAATTATTAACCAATACAAAAAAAAACAGACCCACCAACTCAAATTAACACTGATTTACCCACAGCAGAATTTTCGTAGCAAATATCAGTAGCAAATACCATATCATTTTTATTGTTGATGATAAAAGTGACTGTTGACAAATTGATTAAAAATCCTAAGGATCCATGTTTTAGAAATTGGTGGGTTACAGGGTTTCATTGTTTGTTTGAACTAATCGGTGGTTGCCCTCGTAACGCCATACAAAATGATACTGATCGCCACTTGGCACCCGTTGCTAGGCAACGTTGGTAATGTGTTCAAGTGGTGGATTGCCCGCAAAAATTGAGTACCATGTGCTAGTACTGTAGTTGCTCGGACAATCCTCGGGTTCACGAGCTGTCGATAGAAGACCTGTGCTCGCTTAGCTCTGTCCCTCATACTATACAGGATTCGTTCTTAATTGACTGTAGAAAACTGAGACTTAATAAGGTTACTTGCGACAATACTGACATGCAATTCCAAAGAAACGACTCAACTAAGACTAAAACTACTCTATTTGAATCAATCACATGTGGAATATTTACTGTTTGGCGTTTTGCAGCTGCGTTGCTCGACGTCGGGCACGTTCCTTACGTCCCGGTCGACGATTATTGATGAGTTGTTCTGTGGGCTTAGTGGTTGTCCGTGGCATTTGGGTTGGGGCGAAGATGAGCGGATAAGTGACCGCTTCACCCTCCCGGCATACTGCTAGGGCGACTTCGAGTCCCCGAATTTGAGTGCGCAGACTCTGATTGAGCTGCCGCTCTTCCTCCCAGCCTTTCTGAGCCGCTGTGAGTCGATGGTATACAGCTCTCACCTTTGCTGGATCAACCCAGGTTGCTTTTAACTGTTGAGCCTCTCGAGTTAATTGAAGGATTTGGGCGAGTAACTCTGCGTTCGATTGTCTTGCTCGTTCCAGTTCCGCTTGTAGAAGTTGTAGGGATGACATCACTATAATAGGAGAGCATTTAAATTCTGTTTTGTCTTCATTAAATCAAAGTTTTATTATTTAATTAAACAAATTGTATGAAGCTGGTTTATCTATGAGATATAATAACGAATAAGAAAAACCACAATAACACTTAATATTTAAATCAATTTCTACAACACTTCGTCATTACTATAGTTCTTCTTCAGGGGATTCTCTCTCTAAACTCCTCTTCAGAGCCGCCACTGTATAGGGCCGCCGGGTATCGCGGACTGGGTGAGGTGGATATGCCTCCGCGATGAGCCCGACGCGGATGTCCTCCTCCACGTTCGTGAGGTACATCCGGGCTTTGACCACATTGAGGTCCACTTGCTCTTGTACTTGTTCCCAGAAGGTGAGGAGATTTCTGGCGTGATCATATATTTCTTCGGCCGGGTACTGTTGTCCGGCGAGTCCACAAGGATCGGATTTGAGACCCAACAATCGCCAAGTAGTCGGGTGTGACCGCCAGGGTGGAAGTTGTTCAGTAGTCGCGGCGGCTGTTGGTACCTCTCCTGGGTGTGGTTCCTCTGCTACTTGAATGGTGATTTGGTCGATAGGCATATCTAAATTGTTATCGTTATCAAATTCGATTAAGTCGTCGGCTTATAATAATACTAGACTAAACGTTGATTATATTATTGCTCTTAGACCGATTAAACTCTACTAGTTGATTGTTGTTGCAACTCGAAACGACTAGGGTTATTTATCGATGATGTATTCTGTTGGCTAACTCCTCATAACTCTTGTTAATGATGGTAATAATTAGAACATGTTAGATGATACTTTTAGGGTTGGGCAGATGAGTGCGTCGAAACTCCACTATCTATCAGGCATTAATGTTTGTTAAGTGGATGGAAGTACCACTAATTAAGATTTATTTAAAATTTACTAAGTATTTAGTGCTACTATCTGTTAGAAATCAGTTTCAAAACTCAAAGGATCCGCTATGGTATCAGATATTGAGGTTGATTTAAAGTTTACCAACTACCTACTGCTGTTTGAGATTAATTCTGAAATTTATTAAACATATAAACGTCATATCAATTAACATGAAGTTACAATTTACTAATACCTAACATCGATGTTGATTACACTAATTCTAAAATCCGCTATTCCATGATACTAATGTTTATTCGAAACCGAGTTAAAGTTTACCGGTTGTACTTAATTTGACGATATTCAATTTAGTCACATCCTGTCAGGGCGATGTTGGCGGAAACGTCAATCCCTTCGATCGAGCGGATGTTAAATTCATTCAAGGTAGGTTTCCGGTTTCCGGTTGATTCTCTCAAGTTAATTTAGTTATCGATCGGCTACTTCTGTTATCGACTTAGTGCAATTTTCGGTTGTGTCGTGCGCGTAGACTTCCTAATGGTGGGACTCCTTATCAAGCATCACTTTGATATTCATCGTTTGATGTGTTTATTCGTCTAAGTTGGACGATATCGGATTTTACGCGCGTCGTAAGTCAATTTCTCGTGATTTTGTTGGTGTATTTATTAACTTTATAGTTATTCGTTTGGCGTCAGGGTATTCGTCAGATATCAAGAAAATCCTTCTAACTGAATGGCTATCATCAAGTTGAATCTAATATTATTAACCGGTTCGCGTTTCTAATTCGGGTCATTTTCGATTTTATCCCTGCCTTTCAACCATCGTGTTAATTTTGAATTTCTGTCATTTTTATTCAGTAACGGATTGATATTTATTTGTTGATTCACTCATCACGATTTCTCTATTTTAATCAGATTTTATTTTTATTTTGGTATGTGAATAATATTTTATACCCATTTTATTCTGAATTGCTAAGTTTTTCAGTGAGGAATTTATATATTTTAATCCATCTAATTAAATCAAAGGAAAAGCTCCGTTTATTACGCAATGAGTTTGTACTATTAATCAACGAATTATTTTATTATCATCGATCGTTTTTTCGACATTTAACCAAATGAGTGCTTTATTTTTAATTCGTAATTTTTCCTTTTATTTAATCAGTGAATAATTCTTAGCAATTAACTAGACGATTACTTTATAATAAATCTTTAATTCCTAACGTTTCTCCTTTTGTTTAATCGATGAAGTTTGGATTATTAATCAACAGATTATTTTATTTTTATCAATAATTTTCACCATTTAACTGAATGATTACTTTGTTTTAAGACTTTTCCTTTGCTTAATCAATGAAAATTTGGATCTTTAATCAACAATTTAATTAAGGGATTTCATACTGTTATTCGAAAATTGTTTCACCTTCAATTGATACGTTTCTTTATTTGAAATCAATGAATTCGATTCTTAGTTGCTTTCATTTTTATCGGGGGTTGATTTTGTTTAGATCAATACATTACTCGTTCTTACTCCAAGGTAGATTGCTTTTATTGAAATGAATTATAATAATCTAACTGATGGAATTATTTGCTAATACCCTAATCAATAATTCACGAGCGTTTAAATTATCTTTACCCAACATTTACTTAGATTTTTAGCCATAAAACACTTTACTTCTACAATCAATGGTTGCTTTAATTTTTAACAATAATTTCAATTTAATCGAATTCAATGATTCCCAATAAATTTTATTTATTTCAAAATGTTAATCCAAATAAAACACTTTACTTTTACAATTAATGGTTATTTTTTAATAATTTCAATTTAATCGAATTCGATGACTCCCAATGAATTTTATTTATTTCAAAATGTTAATCCAAATAAAACACTTTACTTTTACAATTAATGGTTATTTTTTAATAATTTCAATTTAATCGAATTCAATGATTCCCAATAAATTTTATTTATTTCAAAATGTTAATCCAAATAAAACACTTTACTTTTACAATTAATGGTTATTTTTAATAATTTCGATTTAATCGAATTCAATGATTCCCAATAAATTTTTATCTATTTTCAAAATGTTAACCAAATAATTATAACAACGATTTCAGTTAATTTAACCCGAGTACCCTTTCCCTTTAATAGGCCTTAGACGCATATTGTGTTCATATTATATTTATTGAGTGCCCACTGGACTACTCGGTGTGATGATTTTAAGCCGTATGTAACATAATTTTAGGTCGATTTTACAGAATTGAGAAACGAGGAAGCAGCCAGAGACTTCTTCCTTATTTCTCGCTTCAGCTATAGGGATAATATTGACGTTACGACCGCTGCGTTGCGCACGCTGAGTCTTCACGGGTACATATCATTGGCGATTTTCCACGCACTTACATGCCTCTGTACTATGTTGATTTTACTATCTTGCGTGATGTGTCGGCTGTGGGCCGGAAAAATTTCGACATTAAAATTTATAAAGCATATAAAATAAGTTAGATATATGTAGAATAATTTAAATATTTCAATAATATTTATTAATTAGGACAAAATAACAGAAATTACCCTTCATGACCATTCCAAAATTTTCATACAAAACATAAAATATCATAATAGAAAACATAAATGCCTCTCTCCCCACACCGCCGTCAAGCAGAGCTCTACAGAGATGCTATGAACGTGGTGTGGAAAGATGGCTCCAACATAAATATTTCTCACCTAGAATAATAAAACAAATTCTCGAAATGGTTCTAAACTGGTCTGAAAAATGGTTTACAAATAGATTTAAAACAATTCACAATTTTCAAAATGGTTAAAGTTCAAACTTGGTTTGAAAAAATGGTTAATGGTTAAATGGTTAAGTTAAATGTGAAAATGGATCAGTATATATACCTATTTGTGTGACGTGTGATTTTTGATGCAGTAAAACAAAATTCGACCTTGTTATTTTCTAGCAAATTCTATTATTTATTTTTATTATTTTTCGATTTATTTTTATAATTTTTTATTTAAAATTTTTATTGAATTATTACTAATTCAAAATTTTCGATTTAAATTTCATTTTAATGAACTTTAATTGATTTTTTCAATTTCGTCGAATTTGTTATGTTTTCTTGTTATATTTGTGTAAGTATCGTGCGAATCTTGGTGCATTTTGTTAATATTTTAATTTATTTTTATGTTTATTATTTTATATTTAATTCTTTTATTTTCTCAGATTTTATCGGGTTTACTTGATGTTTCAGTGGGTTTATTTAAATTGCGTGTTATTTTTGCGTGTGTGTTTCTGATCCATTTAAACATTTTCCAAGGCCGTTTACGTTCTGGCCCAACATAAAACACTCGGGGGTCCGTAAAATTGCGACCCGCAATTTCAATTGATTTCAAAATGATACATACATTTTTAACATCCACATTCATAAAAAGTTTCTACGGTAAGGTTAAATCATCAAGGCAAAGATGGACTTAAGGTCCGGCTACAATCAAAATTGGATAGTTCGGTTTTTATATCAATGCAAGTTTTATCAGTTCGAATCACTATAGATCAGTCTGAATTAATCAATCAATGTAAATCAGTTATATTTAGCTTCGAATGAATCGCTGACGGCTTGGGTTTCGCTTTCGAGCTGGGTTGATCTTGAAGGGTGATTGATGGAAACCTGCGAGAGTCTTGAAGTTTTGCTAACTTGATTGGTATTTTGGGTTGGGTTGAACATTCTTCTGAGTTTCTGAATTGGGGTATTTTGCCTTTGCTTGTTTTTTGTTAGGCCGAGGATGAGACAGCATATTAGGAGTATCATGTTAGAGGTTATACTAATCGGTAGTATAAGTTCGATTGATAGACTTGTTGTACTGGGTTCATTTTTAATTTGTTTTCCTTGTTGCTTTTTGATTGCTAGGACGATTCTTTGAATTTCTTGAATTGGTTTATTATTGGGATTTGTTTTGGCTTTTCTTTGGATTTGTCTGATGATATTCTCTAGGGTTTTCTTTATCTCTCGGTTCTCATTTTTTATATTGGCTATCTCTTCATTATTTTTCAGTAGGGTTTGTACCATTATTTGGGTTTTCTCGATATTCTGTTTTAGTTCGTCCTTGTTTTCTTTTGTGGGGCATTGCATACATTGGAGGTTTATCTGCTGACATTCCTCATTATTGGGGTTACTACAAATTTCTTTGAAATCGGCACAGGTGCTGTCCTCTCTTCTGAAAGGTTGGGATTTCTCGCATTTTTCTAACGGGTTCTCAGTATTGCATTTTCTCATTATTATCATCATTATTATCCACAGGTTTGGGTTCATACTTTCTATTTTTATACGTAATTAATTTTATATTTATTTACAAGGTTATTTCGTTTATTTACAGTGGAGTTTTAGCCCTTTTTATTCTTTCTCTTTTTCTGGGGTTGAGTGTTTCTCGCACTCCTCTTTAGTTTTGTTTTCTGAAAATCTCATTATTAGGATTTGGGCTTTTATTAATCGCTCGGTTATTTTTGGGAGTTCTTTTAGTCGTTCTTTGTTTTCTTTGATTACTCTTTGTTGGTTATAGATTTTCATTTGGAGATTTCTTTCTTTCGCTTGCTTTCTTTTAAGTTGACGTTTATGATTTATTCGTTTAGCGGTTTGCTTTTCCAACTTTCGTCTCGCTTCCTGGAGCTGTTCTGTTAATGTTTTAATTTCGTCCTGAGTTTGTTGATGACTTTCTTTTATCTCTCTGGCTTCTTTACAACTGTCTTCTAGTTGTATTACATATCTCTGTTCGCTTTTTCTGCTGTTTCTCATTCGTTCTGCTTCGGTTTTCCAATAATCTTCCAGGATTACACGAGTCTTTATTTCGGCTAATTCTCGCCTCAATCGTTCATTTTCTCTCTTTTGATTTCTGTTCTCTCCCATGCTAGATGTTAGTCTTCGTTTTATCATATTGGCTAGTTGTTTAGATTGCATTAGTTGTTGATTTATCCGGGCGATTTCTGAATCTTGTTCCTCCACTAACTCTTGCCATTCTTTTCTTTCGGCTCTCCATCTTTTACTGTAATATCTCAGTGGGTCTTGCTCGATTGGTTCTACTAATTGAATTGGGCTTGGTACGTATTCTCCGTCTTCTAGATTCATTCGGATTTCTACTTCATTTGAATTCATACTAAATATACATCGATTACAATTTTTGTTTTTGTCATTTTATTATTTTTTTTTTTTTTTTTTTATCTTTTTACACTTTACAATTTTCCCTCTTTAGGTTTATATTGCCGCTTCGTCCGTTTCCCCGAATCCTTCATCGGGTTCGGCGGGTACTTGATTTACAACTTCAGTTGGATATAATGGCATAAGCAGGATTGGTGGTCGGTTTTGTAACATATTTACTTCTTCACGTAAAGCGTTTGATATTTGTATCTCTTCGTCTAAGAGATAGGCAAGATATTCCGCATTTTCGGTTAATTCTTCCACTTGCGTTTCCAACCGATGCGTGTTTTCTAACGCTTTTAACTTTTCAATTTCTTTTCTCAGATTCTGTTCATTTTCCTCATATCCTTGCTTTATTGCTTTTATCTCTGCTTCAACTTGTTCTTTCAACTGCTCGTTGACTTCGAGTTGATGTCTCAACTGAATTTCTTTAAATACTGCAACTCCTCGGTGTCCGTTCACCTCCTGCTGGAGTTCTGTTATTCTTTCGTTTAGTTGTTGGATTTGTCGTCTTTCATCCGTTTGTTCATTTAAGGTTTCCAGTATCTTCTGATTTAATTGATCAATCCATTTTCTGTGGGCCTTTTCGGTTTTTCTGAGCCTGTCTATTGTATTCTTTCTAATTCGTTCGTTGAATTCTAACGTTTGTATTTGGTTACTGTAATCGTCGAGTGTATGTTTCTGCTCTTCAATCTGCTCCCATAGCTCCCAATCTTCGGTATTTAACAATTTCTTGGGTAATCGTCTTATCTCTTTTTTGGCTTCCTGATACTGGTCCTTCCATTTTCCTGCTTCTAATTTAATCCAACTTTCTTTCTTTTCCGTTTTTATTCGTTGTATTCGTCTTTGTCGGTGAGCTTCGTCCTGCTCGATTTGCATCTCTTTTACTCTGGTTTGTTGATACTCAACTTCCTGCTCTAATTTCCCTATATAGCTAGATTGTTTTGCGTTGGCGTCCTCCCATAATCTGCATTCTATTCGCCATTTTCTTGCTTGATCAGTTATCTGAGTCAGCATTCTTTCTTGTCTATCGTCTCTGGGCTCTCTAATTTTCTTTGCTGGTTTTGGCCCTTGGTTTCTCAGTTTATTGATCTCGATCTTTGCGTTTTCCCATTTAGCTTTGTAGGCTCTGGTTCTGTCTTCCTCTTCGGCTATTTGCTAAATATAATGTCTGATCCGCGATTCCCAATTACTTCTTGATTGTTCTCTATCTTCTGTCCATTTGGTTTTCCAATATCGCGCTTGTCTTTTTGCCCATTCTTTGGCTTGTTCCAAATGGGTTCTCTTTGTTTTCTCTATTCGGTATTGGGTACTAATTTGCCCAATTTCCTCCTGCATTTGCTGTATGATTTTTATCGTCTCCTCTCCTTCTTCTCGTATTTCTGCTTCTTTATCTTTTATCACTTCTCCCAATCTTTCTATTTCACTTTGTTGGTCCTGCTTCTCTTGCTCTAGGTTTGTATCTCTTTCCGTTGATTTTGATTCTGGTTTGGTTCTGCATAAATTCCTTCATCATTTCCTCTTCTCTCTCTTGGTACGTTTTCTCTTTTCCTTTTGGGTAGGTTACTTTTTGTTCTAGTTGTTTTTCCCACTTTTCTTTCATCATTTTCGTTTTTTGAGTCTCTTGCATTAATTCCTCTTCTGCGATTAGTAGCATTTCTTTTAATTGTAACGTTCTTTGTCTCCATAATTCTACTTCCTCACTTGTTACTTTTATTGACTCTGATTGATTCTTGATTGCTGGTTTTGACTCTTCAGCCTCTTTTATCACAACCTCTTTTATCAATTGCTTCTCGTTCGGATTCATAATTGTTTTCTAAATATTAATAATCGATTATTTTCTCTTTTCAATCATCTCAAAATTTTATCATAATTTACATCATCTCGTATTTTTGTGGTTTTTGAGTTTTTTATAAATTTTTTTTTTTTTTGTTTTTACGTTTATCTTTATTTACACTTTTTACACATTGTTTTCGGTTTCTATCTACTGATCAGCGAAACGGAATCCTTTGATCCGCCCGTTGATCGGCTTTCTACATACTGGACATATATTAACTTTTAACCCGCATGCTTCACATGTGACCATATGTCCACAAGGCGTATAAATTATTTCTACATGTTTTTGCCAACATGTCACACATTGATACTGCTCCAAAATAGCTTCTTTTATTATTGATTTGTCACGATTTTCCTTTGGTTTCTCTTGATATCGCTTGATTGCTCGAATTATTGCTTGTGTCGAGTCGTACCATTCTAAATTATTAGCTAACCTTTCTTTGATTATTTTCCTCATCTTTTGAGTATCTACTCCTGATAATAGCATTATGGTTCTCGTTTTTGGTCGATCTAAGATGTCTTCTATTTGCTGGTTTGTAATTATTATTTCGATATTCTTTGACTCTTTTTCTTGTTTGTACATACATTTTCCTTTATGTTTTAGCCTTTTGACATTCTGATCTGGCATTGGCTGTTGATTTTTGCATCCTTCGCACATTATTCCTCTTGCTGTTTGACAATACCCTTGACTCGCAAATTCTGCTGCTCTTGGATTTCCTTTGAAGGTTTTGATTCTCTCTTCGAATGTTCTATTTATAGACTCTTTTTCCCATATTAGCTCTGCTGGGTCTTCGAAACTCTTTATTATCGTTATCTTTTTCTCGCCTCCCTTTTCATCTTGGTCTAATTCTGATTTTCGGAGTCCTTCTGATCTGTTCATTGCTTGGTTTCTGACGTCAATATTAATTCTAAATGGACAGGTTGAAAATTTCCTCAGGTGTTCTCGTTTTGCTGTCTCTCCCTTTTCCCATTTGCGAGTTTTCCTTTACAATAAATACAGGTAACTTCATCTGGTAGTTCGGGCGTTCCCGTAAAATAAAATCCTTCTGCAGCCATTTCTTTGCTTTGCCGGTCGGTAAATACCTTATTGTCTTTAAACGTTAAATATCTCTGTTCCTCTTTTCTCAGCTCCTCGTTTCTCACTCTCATTTGTGAGTATATCGCTTTATGATTCGCGTTGGCCGTCTTATTCCGTCATAGTCTTTATAGTATATAATTGCTGCTGCTAGTGTATCAACTTTCTCTTCCTCCTCTGGTTTTTTCCGTAGTCTCGTCCATATCGAATCTGGTCCTTCTCTCATCTGTACTGTTATCTCTTCGCTGATTCCGCTTGCCATCTAAATATCGTTATTATTTTTGAATTTTTGTTTTTCTGATTTTTCTGATTATTTGTAATTTTTTGATTTTTATTTGATTTTTATTATTTTATTTACATTTATTTACACTTTCCTTTTTTCTTTACAACGTCCTGTCTGGCTTCTCCACTTCTAATTTTATATACAGATTATCTTCTCGCAAGAATCCTTCTCCTCTCAATCGTTGTTGTGGGTAAAAACGTGGTGTACCAATTGCTGTATTCCAGTCAGTTGTTGGCCTTCCCATCTGTGGTTCATTTCCTGTTCTGATTGGATTACGATAATCCTCTTGTCCTTTCATCGTTAATATCATGTTTTGTTTAAAAGGCCATGTTAATAATTCATCATAATCTCCTCTTCCTACTCTGATGAAGACACTGATATGGGTACCTGTTGCGTTCCCATCTCCATTCGGATATAATCTAATGCCCAATTTGTATCCATTCTCCCAACTGTATATTTGGTGGACTATCTACGATTCTCTGTGTTCCATCTTTTGCTCTCTGGAGTTTTTCTGCGAAGTCGGTTATTTTCCATATAAATGGTGCTGTAAGATGTTTTCTGGCTATCGAGCTGTTGGTTTCTAATTCCTTTAGGCTGTTGGTCATCTGTTGCATTTTCTTTTCTATTTCATCCATTTTCTTTAGTGTGTCTCCTTGGCTTCTCTCGAAATTCTTTCTGGACTCCAATATTTCTCTTATTAGCGCCTTTTGTGAATCATTTTCTGTTCGTAGGCTTTTTGCTTCCCATGCCAACATCCCTATCGTTTTCATTATGATTTCGGTGTGCTCGATACTATTTTCTATCATATGTTTTTGCATCTCTGCCCTTGGTAATTGTGCTTGGCAATTGAATAGTTCTAACGGGCATTTGACTGGTTTGCCGCTACATTCGTTCCAATGTTCCTTTAATTTTGACTTTATCTTTCTTGTCGCAGTTGTTTGCGCATATTCCTTCATATAGATCACATATTTGCTCCTCTTTTGGATTCCGATGTTCCATTTCTATCTTTATCCATTCGTCGATGACTCCACAGAATTCGCATTTCTCTTCTCTCTTGATGCATACTTTGTGATGGTCTTTTATCGTCTTTTTTGTTGTGATGGTTTGACATTTTTCGCATAATATCTCGTTATATTCGCATTCATTTGCGTGACTTTCGGCTTCCTTCATAAGTCCTTTCCATTCACATTCTTTTACTTGGCATTGAATTAATAGGTTGTTGATCTCTTTGTTGGTGGCTTTATCCATTGTTGTCGGATCTTCCTCTCTTTCCAATATTTCGTCGCATCCAGGGCATTTTATTGTTTTTGTTTCGATCACTTCTATCGTGCAATCTGTACATATTCTGCATCCGCATTTCGTCTGTCTTGCTCCAATCAGTAATTCTTTACATTTACAACACTTTAATCTTCCTTTGATATCGTTCACCACTCTAATTTTATCTTTCCTTACTCGTCTCGTAGTTTCGGATGGATTCTCGCTTCCTCTTATTCTCTCGATAATTGTCTGCATATCTACAAAAATTTTCAATTACTTGACGTTGCTTTACTTCTATCGTTTTATTTTTACATATTTACACGGTACGTTTTATTTTTACTCTACTGTTGAATCCGGTTCTGGGGTGAATTCTGGCATCGATGCTATCCATTCCACCCAACTTGCTGGATCTACGTGCTGTTGATTACTACGTAGTCTTCTAATTTCGTCAGCTTGCCATCTAACTTGATCTGCTAATTGCTCATTTATTCTCTGTAATTGTAATATTGTTCTCTGTTGCTCTTCCAGTCTTATGGCTTGTTGTAGGCCTCTGTTCACACTTTCCGTTAATACTAGATGAGTATTTGTCCACTGAGTTTGCGCATTGTTCGTTATTAGTGTCATTAATTCACATTGTCGTCTCCACGTTGCCTCGACTCCTTGATCTTGGTATATTCCTTGATTTAATTCTACGATCTCTATAGGTGCATTGGCAGCTGCTGGTTGTTGACTTCCTTCTGTGAACGGTGGTATTCTAACTTGATTTTGTTGATTTGCATTATTCGGATTCATCTGTTGATTATGACACATCATTAATTCATCGGCATTCTCTCTGTTTGCGTATTGTCTCTAACGCATTTTGTACGATATTTACATATAGATATACATATTACTACTAATATACTACATAATATTTTACACTATATACAACGTCTCTTTCTCGTTTTACACCATCGTCTCCGGGGACTCTATACGTAATGTCCGTATGTCCCCATATTTCTCATTCATTATCTGGTATACATCAGATTCGTTGGACCATTGTTGTGCTTCGATAATGGGGCGGTTCTTTTAACCAGAGTCCGCTTGTACTAGAGTTTCCTATGATTTCATATTCCTCGATTTTTTCTGCATCGTATTGTCCTAATTCGATATCGTAGTTGAATTTTTTCCACTGCTGGCCATAATCTTTTCTTCGCTGGCTTCTTTTTGCATTTGGTAGTTCTTGCTAGTTGAATATTATCAGCATTACTACGCTGCTTACTATTGCTGTTGTTATCCAGATCATTTTAATCATGTAATTCTTTTCGTTAGGCTGCATGGTTGTGCTTTCCCTTGCATTGGTTGTCTCCATTATTCCTTCTTTTGGTTGTACATTTTTAAGTGCTTTCTGGAGTTGTAATGCTTCGTGAATTGAAAGGTGGCTGTCGTCCATGATCATTCCTTTTTTCCAGGTTTCGTTTCTTGGTTTTCTCTCAGTTGATTGATCTGTTGCATTTGACTTGGATGGTTTCCTTGTTATCGTTCTCCAATGTTCATGAGTTCCCTTTTGGATGTTTATTACATATTTTCCCAGTTTCTTTTTGTTGGATTCGATACTTTTGATTCTTTATACTTTTGCTTGTTTCACATTGGATTCTTTTGTTTACTGTTCGTTTCTTTAGGTTCGTATACGCAGATTTTTGTGATAGGTTTTCAACCTGTGTTCTCAATTACTATTTCTTCTTCATTTGCTGCATTTGACTCTATGTTTATTATTACTGCTTTACTTTCTCTGATCTGTCGTTGATACGGTTCTTCTCTTGTTTCCTTTTCCGGACGTTTTGTCGTAATTGATTCTAGTAACTTACTTGTTATTGATTTCCAGTAATCATCTCTTCCTTTCTGAACGTGTACTATGTACTTTCCACGTTTTCTTTTGGTTGGGATGCGGTATTTTGATTTTGGATATCTTCATTTGTTTGACATTTGATTCTTTCATTTACGTTCCGTTCTTTTTAGTTTCGAATATACAAACTTTTGTAATGGGTTCTTTACCCATATTTCGACTATTATCTCTTCTCCACTCTTGGGGTTTGATTCTACTTTATTATTATTTCTTTATTTCTCGTACTCGACGTTGTATGGCTCTTCTTTTGGTGTTGTGAATTTTTCTCCCAGGGTTTTGGCTAATGTGCAGGTTATTATTATATCATTGTTGGCACATATTATATATTCTGCATTGCCTTCTAGGCTATCCCATTCGCATTTCTTTCCTGCTTTCATATTCATTTTCCAACAATCGATAATTTATTTGTATACATACTTGTTCAATGGTTTTCTATTCTTTGTTTATTATTCGTAATTTGCCTATCCCTGGTTTACTTGGATTTACGTTTCTATCTTCTGTAGCATCTCTACATACATCTTTGGTGGTTTGGCATGATGATGAGTTTTCGGATCGTATTTCTATCTTTCCTGGTTTTCCTATGGAATCAAATTGACAACTTATGCTTGTATTCATCGTCAGTTGTAAGCATATTCCTTTACTTGAGATTCCTTTCTCATTTATGGTTCGTATTCTGAACGATTTTATTTCCTTTGTGATATTTTCCTCGGCTTCCGTTAACTTGATGGACGTGATTAATATCATTATTTTTTGTAGCAGGGTCGGTCGGTTTTGATTTTTCCTTTGTTGTAGTATCGTCATCCCTTTGCTTCGTTTCCCTTCGTTGTTGCTGTTACTCGTTTCTTGACGTTCCTCGTTAGATGATTCCTTTTTCTCTTGTTGTGCGGATTTGTTTTCGTCTCTAGCATTTTGATCGCCTTTGCTGTTGTCACTTCCTCCTTCTCCATTATTACCTCCATCCGGGGTTTCCTTTGAAATGTCGTCCTCGACATTTATTATTTCAATTATTTCCTCGTATACTTTTATTATTCTCGCTTTTATATCGTCCATCTCTTTTATTTCTTGTTTGCTCGCTTGAAATCTTATTTGCTTTCGATGCCATCTGTGTATTATCATCAATAGTTGTTCCTTTCTATCTCCGATTCGTATTGCTTCTTTCGGATGGTTGGTGAATTTTAGTCCTTCCCATTTCAACATTGCTTTTATTGTTTTTGGGAATGGATAGTGAGCATATATTGTTTCTTTCAATAGAACGTTTCTGTTCCTTACCATATAGTTCAGATCGAATACTTTGAGTGGTGAACCTTCGTAGGTCCATTTCATCAGATTGGCTGTTGCTTCGTCTTGTTTGGCGTCGATAGCTTCCCATAATGTTTGGATTGTTCTACTCATCATTCTCTCCTCTGATTGTCGCGTTACTGGTTATAAATTTTATTGCACTTGCTTGTCTCGATTTCAGTGCATAGTGTAGTACATTGTTTTCTCCATTGTCTTTTTCTTTGAACGATGATCCTGTTTTTAGTAGTTCCCTCAGAACTGTTGTAGAAGCATCTGCTGCGACTGCGAACATTAGTGGTGTTTGTCCCTCTTCGTTGGGTATGTTTGAGGCGTGTCCGCATTTCTGCATAAGTTGGATTATATCTATTATCCTTTGGGTGTTTCTATGCTGTACTGCAATATGTAAAGGTACGTTTCCTTCTACATCTGCCATAGTGAAGATCATGGTATACTTTCTTTGATACGATCCATTTCTGGTGGACTTCTAGCTCCTTTAGCATAATCCATTGCGATTTTTCCCGCTTTGTTTACTATTCTCATCCATCCTTTTCCTTCGACCCATTCTGGCATTATTTCTCTGATGGCTTTCACTATTATATCCATCTTGTCTACATTATCTTGAGTCGCGTTTAGAGTTATTTTGGATTCATCCGGTTTAGTTCCTCTACAGTATTATTTGATGTTGCTCTATTTTTCGACTCATCGTTAGTCCGTTTATACTCAATTGTTGAGTTTGTGATCTAGTTTGCATACCTCGATTCTCTGGTTCTTTTGTTATCGTTCTTGGTATTGCTTTTGCATTCTGCTCACGTTTTACGTAAATAGTGTCTAGTGAGTGGGTTGTTGACTAATTTATACTCGAGCATTGTTCTCGTTTACATACATTATCTCATAAGGTCCTTTACCACATCTTTGTAATTTTCTGGCTACTCCTGGGATAATTCTCCCGCCCTCTGGCCGTTTGCCTATTTATTTACACCATCTCCACTTAAATTTATGCTCACGTACGGTCTCGCTTTTTTATCATGTAATTTCTTTTTAGATCCTCTCTTGGTTAAATTCTAATATTCATAACCTTGCTGTTTTTTCCAGTTTCTCTTGCATCGTCTTTGAATCCTGTTCACTATAATTCATCAATTTCCATATACTTCTTTGATATTGTGGTTGATATTCTAAGTTCTATCGGCATGTTTACATTCTCTGCCGTATCATTTAATTTAAATGGACCTCATTTTTTGTTGATGAATTGTTATATTGACATTCTATAGGCCATAAGGCATTAGTTTTATATATCTATCCCAATCCTTTTTGGTGTCTGTACTTACATTAATTTGACATCAGTTCTCTATTAATCATGCCGTTAAATCGTTCGGATAGATTGCCTCATTGTTTTGCGGATGGTACGGTTGATGTTCTCAGTTCGCAATTCTGAAGTAATCGTAACTTCTCTATGATTTTCCGCTCATAAAGTTGGTTCCTTGATCAGTTAGGATCTGTTTGGGTGTTCCGTATCTACAGCATATTTCTTCTACTAGGATTCTCGCTATTGTTCTAGCTTTTTGATCTGGTATTGCGAATGCTTCCGGGAATTTTTGACAAATATCTGTTACCACTATATAATAGATATGTCCATCGTTGGTTTTCTCTGGTAATGGTCCTACTTTACATCCATTGCATTCATCGTTCATTGCGTTTCTGGGTGGAATTGGCCATTGGCTTTTAACGGTGCCTTCAGTTTACTTCCTGTGCTTTTTCTGGTTGCACATATTCAGGGCGAATTCTTTATCCACCCTTTTACGTCCTCTCCGATATTTTGGCCAATAATATTTTTGAGCGGCGTCTTGCTTCCGTCTTTTTTTGCTGACATGTGTCCTCCAAGTTTTCCATCGTGATATTGCATCAATACCTCTTTTCGTTTTTTTTCTACTCTTGTTTGTATAGCACATTAAGTGTTCTTCACCAGTCCTCAGAATTAGTAATAACCATCCTTTCTCCTAGTGTATCTGATGGTCTGTGTTTTTTCCATATGCTCCTTTTTTAATTTTTGCGTTGTGATTGTCGAAGACTTTCATTTCTCGTTTACGTTTCTATGAAAATTTAATTATGGATTTTTAAACTCCTGTCTTCCTTCTGCCTCCTTTCTCCGTTTTGTAAAATCGATATCTTCTGCGATGATCATGTTTATGCGTCTTACATTCCTGATTCCATTCTCAGTTCTCTCATAAATACGAATCTTGCATGCAATCTGCGTTGGCGTTCGCTTTTGATATTTGACTTATAAATATATACGGTGAGTTTATTCTTTGCAACTGCATCGCCCATCTATTATCTACTCGAGGCTTCTTTTATGTTGGCCTAGCCATATCAATGGTTGATTGATCTGTAGTGATAGTATTATTCGTGACGCCATAAAAAATATTTGTGAAATGTTATTAGCTTGGATAATTTGCTAATTGCCTCTTCTTTCAGTCATGTTAGTAATTCTTTTCATGTTCTTGAACGTTTTCGACTATTTTAATATCCAATAACTCGGTTCTCTTTTTCTCATTTCATCCAATTGTCCTAGAACTGCTCCCGATGCTATTCCACTTGGCGTCTGTCTTGCTAACAAAAACGGTTTTGTTCTTGAAACTCTGGGTGTACCGAGTATTGGTAGGCTGATATCAGGTTTATCTCTGAGTGTTTAAAGGCTGTTTTGTGTCCTCTTCCCATATAAAACGGGGTATCTTTTTTGAGTTAATTCTTGTATTTGGTTCGCAATAGTTTGCGTAATTCTTGATGATCCTTTCTCGGTTAGTATTCTTCATTATAAGCCTAAGGAATTCTTGCACTTGCGTGTACTGTCTTTGAGTGCAGGTCAAATCTTTATCTTTTACGATGTTTCTTGGATCTGGTTCTTTGCCTTTTGCTGACACCATATGTCCTAATAAATAGGTTGACTTTTTCCTTTGCCTCAATCACATTTTTTTGTGGTTTTCAATTTCTAATTATCATTGTCTCATTGTCGACACGAATACAATTACGAATATCTTTTATATGTTGCTCGAAGTGCTAGAATTAAATTATTTACATAATCCATTCAATATCATACCATTACACTGTTTGTATGCCTGTGAAGATTTATTCAATAGTTCATACATCTCTGATAATGAAAGCTGGTTGCGTTAGTTAGTCCGAAGGCATTTCTTGAAATTGGTTATAGATCTTTTTCCAATTGTAAGGCTAGTTTTTCTCTCTGTCCTCTCCTTCTTTGACCTTTTATCTTAGCCAATAAACCATCTTTTTAAAATCTTAGCGATGGCTTAAAAAGCTGCTCCGTTATTGTAAAACATTTGTAACATTTCATTTATATCCGGTTTTAACGGGTATTTGTATCCCGTTTTTGTTACCCGCGTTGGAGTCGGTCTGATTTAATCTTATACAGAAACCGTTTGTGTTCCGTCTTTTTTCTATTTTTTACCATGACCATCTGGGAATTGCCATGGCGAACAATCTTGGTTCGTATTACTCCTGCGTCTAACAATCTTTTGAACATTTCTTTTCTGCTACAGATTTCTGAGCTTCTGCCATATCATATGCGTAGTGTTATTGGTGTATCATCTGTTAGTGGTATCTGTGTTTGTTTGCGTTACGTGTCGCTTGTACCGATGAATTCTAAGTCAGATGCTGCAAATATATCTTGAATTACCTATTAGCGTTTGTAGTTGCTTCTTTTTCCGCTGTTAGTAGCTGAACTGTCGATAGTCCATATTCTTCCTCAGTTTCCTTCAGTTTCCGCTGTTGGAGTTCGATATTCCACAATCGGTTGTTAACTTTCCCAATTCTTTCGTTTTCGTAATGACTTTTATCTTCTTCATCAAAATTTTGTAATGTTTGATGAATTTTCATGTTGTCGTTTACTTTCATACACTATTCTCTCGGTAATGGGCAGTTCATTTCTTTTTTCTCGAATTTTCTGGATTAGGTTCTCGAAAATCATTTCTCCTCTGGTTTCCTCGTTTTACTTTTTACGTAACAGATCATTTGTGTGCGCCTGGCACTATTATTTTCTGCTGAGCATTTCACTTCCTGATTTCTTAGCATGCATTATTTTCGTCCGGTTTTTATTTTCCTCAGCTCATTGATCCTAGCATCTATTATTATCTCTTTTAGTATTTCTGGCATGAGATCTGTTCCAATTATACAATTTCTGCGCTCAACCTCCTGTAACTGTCTAAATACGTATTTGTTTATTTTTTACATTTTTAATTCGATTATCGACCATTGATTTTATCCGATGTGCTTACGATTCCTTGCTGGCAAGTTATTACATCCATGTTTAGCTTTCTTCATATACTATGGCCACAATTCTTCCGGGTATTTTATTCTCATTTTTTATTTTGCTGAAATGTTTGCTCCTGTATCCAATCATTGCTTTTATTTCTACCCCATTTTATTTCTTGGGTACCGTTAATGTTTAGGATCCAGCTAATTGTTTGCAACATAGCTATAGTTCGAAGGTTTCTGGATCCTTGATCCACACTTCTTGATCTTTGGCTAGTTCTGTTACTAAATCTGGCCCAATTCGGTCGTTGGTACTGGATAAATTATTTCTAATGTTGTTGATCTTGGTATTGGTAGTTGTCTTTCTATTGGCATGTTCTTCTCTCTGACCGATGATGTTGCTTTACTTTATAACATTCATTTATTACTGCGTGGTGGATGATTATAATGTCCACTATGTTCTTGTCTTTCGATTTTCCCATTGTTTTGAGTTGTTCTTGAGTTAGCCAATCTGCGTTCGCTCCTTGGTTTTCGTCGTTTGTCGCTGTTACTATCATCTCTGAAAATTTATCCATTCGTTTCCGTTACTCGTTTTCTGTCGCTTCATTTCTGGTTTTCTTCGGCTTTTTCTAGTCTCATTATTGCTTTAAATTTTCGTCCGACTTCTTCATCGCGTTTACCATTTCATTTTCAGTTAGAATCCACTAGTCTTTTTATCTTTTGGCGTTCTCTTTTGAGTTGTCCATGTTAATACCATTGGTCTTAGCTAAAAAACGGGTAAGAAATCCCACATTGGCCATTTTCCAGTTGATTTTCCTTTCTCTTTTTGTAAATATTTCGAAACATTGTGCTAATTTTGTGTTATGATTTACTCTTACGATTTGAATAATAAGAATGATTCCTAAGATTCCTGCCATTCATTTGCCGTTAGATTAAGGAATCTTCCCACATGGCTTTTCATCATTATTTTGCTGTTGCGTGTTGAAAAGGTCTGGTGATTTTGTATACCAATTCGTAGTTGGGTTTCTCTCCATAGTTGTTACCTCCGTGTATAGTTACAATGTTGGATATATTGCTATGCCTTTGTGCTGGAATAATAAATGTTCTTCTGGCTCGTTCCAGATCTTTGTTTGGTATATCCACTCTGTGATATATCTTCACTGGCTTTAATTTCTGTGCTTCGCTGGCCAATTCGGTTAATTCCAAATATTTTTTTAGGTTGTGCTACAATTTACTCGTGAGGTTGGAAAATTGCTACCAACTTCCATCTCTTTATTTTCGAATAATTGGTCCATATACATTACTACAACTGAATCATATTGGGTTACAAATTTCTCTGCGGTTATCTCCTTTGTTACTGGTTTGTGTAGCGAATCTGATTTTTCTCTTTATTGCATTATCTCTAATTCCATTTATGCATTTATCTTTGGCGATCGTTGAAATTCTCTGCAGTTTCGCAAATTGCTTTTCACATTTGTATGTGTACATAACTTTTCTCCAATCTATTCTCCAAAAATATCCCTCTTTGGAGTTGGTAATAATGGATTGCTTATCCGGATTCGTGATTGCCATTGCTAACTTTTTTTAATATTTCTCTATTTCAAGATACAATCATTTTTAACTAATGTAGTTTATTTTCTCTGTTGCATGCCAATCCTTTTTGTGATTATAGGAATCCATCTTGTTATTTATATACAGATATAGTTTCACTCTTTGGGGTTCCTATTGCGCCTTTTTGCGTTTCGGATTGCTGTTCGCGATAAGAATATTCCTTTTATATTGGTACTAGCTCCATTTCGTCACATTTACTCACCATTCGCCCCTTTTATGAATCTCATTCCGATGTGTGGGTTTCTGTGATATTACTACGTTGGTGTGACCTCTGATCCATAGTTTGTGGTGCATCGTGGCCTTTCCGATTCTTCCGGTTCTCTTTAATTCATCTAATGCACTTTTTTTGCTTTTGTTTAGTCTCGGTTTCTCTGGTGCACTTGTCCTTGCACTTTCATCAAAATTGCATCTTTTCAAAAGTTGAGTCTACAATTTTCTTGGTATCGGATTCGTGTATACTGATCTGTTGACATTTTCCGTATGCTGATCATCTTTGCTAGACATTGAGGGGTACTTTTTCATTGCTTGGCGTATCTGTATCAAAATATCCTTGATATTTCTTCCAACTTTACTTGGTTTAGTCTTTCAATCTACTTCCACTCCTTTACTAGTTGCATTCAATTAGGTGTACGTCTCCTCCTTGGCTATGTTTCCGTCTCCTCAGCCGTTATTCTCCCGCAGCGTTTATACTCGGGTAGTTTTTATTCTTTCCTTTCCTCGGCTGCCACATTTACTCTTCCAGCTATTTGAGCATGCGGTTCTGTCGTGAATCCTTCTTCACATTCGCTCCGTTGTTACTTGAAACCACTGTTGTTTCCGTTCCGGCTTCTATTATTGTTGAGTGTGTTCAGAGTGATGTGTCCGCAATGACAATGCTTTACAATTTTCCTTTGTCACTGAGCATTCTTTTATTTCGCTTTCGTTTTTTGATGAAGTCTACCTCTTGATATACGTTATACTCGGATATGCGCTTGTTGCCGTTTGTTCTGTAGTTTACCGGGGTTTTGCAGCTTTGCACTCTTCTCGTTTCTTTTAGTGGTATTTGTCACGATCTTTATGTTGTCGCATGTCTATTTAACTACAAACGGTTTCTACTCCTTTTAATGCACATCACTTCCATAATGAGTCTATTGTCAGTAAGAGTATTATGCGTGTGATCTCGATCCCTTCTTCTAGCTCTTTTTTGGCATCGCTTGCTTAATCGTTGGTTTCGAATTCCGTCAAGGTTAATAACTCTTTTATTTACACTTTCCTTTTTCTTACCAAAACGTCCGTCTGGCTTCTTCCACTTCTAATTTATATACAGATTATCTTCCTCGCAAAAATCTTCTCCTCTCAATCCGTTGTTGTGGGTAACGGTGGTGTACCCAATTGCTGTAATCCAGTCAGTTGTTGGCCTTCCCATCTGTGGTTCATTTCCTGTTCTGATTGGATTACGATAATCCTCTTGTCTTCAATCGTTAATATCAATGTTTTGTTAAAAGGCCAGTTAATAATTCATCATAATCCCTCTCCTACTCTGATGAGAACAGACTGATATGGTACCTGTTTGCGTTCCATCTCCATTCGGATAATAATCTAAAGCCCATTGTATCCATTCTCCCAACTGTATAATGGTGGACTATCTACGATTCTCTGTGTTCCATCTTTTGCCTCTTCTGGAGTTTTTCTGCGAAGTCGGTTATTTTCCATATAAATGGTGCTGTAAGGGTGTCTGGCTATAGAACTGTTGGTTCCTAATTCCTTTAGGTTGTTGTTTATCTGTTGCAGTTTTCTTTTCTATTTCATCCATTTTTCCTTTAGTGTGTCCCTTGGCTTCTCTCAAATCTTTCTGGACTCCATATTTCCTACTTAGCCGCTTTGTGAGATCATTCTGTTCGTAGGGCTTTTTGCTTCCCATGCCAACATCCCTATCGTTTTCAATTATGATTTCGGTGTGCTCGATACTATTTCCCTATCCATATGTTTTTTTGCATCTCTGCCCTTGGTATTGTGCTGGCAATTGAAATATTCTAACGGGCATTTGACTGGTTGCCGCTACATTCGTTCCAATGTTCGCTTTAATTTGACTTTATCTTTCTTGTCGCAGTTGTTTGCGCATATTCCTCATATAGATCAACATATTGCTCCTCTTTTGATTCCGATGTTCCATTTCCTATCTTTATCCATTCGTTCGATGACTCCACAGGAATTCGCATTTCTTCTTCTCTCTTGATGCAAATACTTTGTGATGGTCTTTTATCGTCTTTTGTTGTGATGGTTTGACATTTTTCTCGCATAATATCTCGTTTATAGATTTCAGCATTCATCTTGTCGTGACTTCTTCGCTTCCTTCCATAAGTCCATTCCATCACATTCTTTTACTTGGCAAATTGAATTAAAGGTTGTTGATCTCTTTGTTGTGTGCTTTATCCATTGTTGTCGGATCTTCCCTCTTTCCCAATATTTCGTCGCTCCAGGGCATTTTATTGTTTTTTGTTCGATACAACTTCTATCCGTGCAATCTGGTTTACATATTCTGCATCCGCATTTCGTCTGTCCTTGCTCCAATGCGTAATTCTTTAACATTTACTAACACTTTAATCTTCCTTTGATATCGTTCACCCACTCTAATTTTATCTTTCCTTTACTCGTCTCGTAGTTTCGGATGGATTCTCGCTTCACTCTTATTCTCTCGATAATCTGTCTGCATATCTACAAAAATTTTCAATTCTTGACGTTGCTTACTTCTATCGTTTTATTTTTTAACAATATTACACGGGTAGTTTTATTTTTACTCTACTCATGTTGAATCCGGTTGCTGGGGTGAAATTCTGGCAATCGATGCTAATCCCATTCCAACCAACTGCCTGGATCTACGTGCTGTTGATTACTACGTAGTCTTCTAATTTCGTCAGCTTGCATCTAACTTGATCTGCTAATTCTCATTTATTCTCTAGGTTAATGTAATAATTGTTCTCTGTTGCTCTTTCCAGTCTTATGGCTTGTTTGTGTAGGCCTCTGTTCACGAACTTTCCGTTAATACTAGAATGAGTATTTGTCCACTGAGTTTTGCGCATTGTTTCCGTATTAGTGTCATTAATTCACATTGTCGTCTCCAGCGTTGCCTCGATCCTCTGATCTTGTAATATCCTTGATTAATTCACGATCTCTAATAGGTGCATTGCAGCTGCTGGTTGTTGACTTTCCTTCTGTGAACGGTGGTATCCCTAACTTGATTTTGTATTGCCATTATTCGGATTCATCTGTTGAATTATGACACATCATTAATTCATCGGCATTCTCGTCTGTTGCGTATTGGGTCCTCTAGACGCATTTGTACGATATTTAACATATAGAATATACATAAATATACTACCGTAAATACTACATAATATTTTACATATATATACAACGTCTCTTCTCGTTTTAACACCAATCGTCTCCGGGGACTCTATAGCGTAATGTCCGTATGTCCCCATATTTCTCATTATTATCTGTATACATCAAGATCGTTGGACCATTGTTTGTGCTTCCGATAATGGGCGGTTTCTTTTAACCGAGTCCGCTGTACTAGAGTTTCCTATGATTTCATATTCCTTCGTTTTTTCTGCATCGTTGTCCTAAATTCGAATATCGTAGTTGAATTTTTCCCACTTGAGCTGGCCATAATCTTTTCCTTCGCTGGCTTCTTTTTGCATTTGGTAGTTCTGCTAGTTGATTTTATCAGCATTACTGACGCTGCTTACCCTATTGCTGTTGTTATCCAGATCATTTTAATCATGTAATTCTTTTCGTTAGGCTGCAGTGGTTGTGCTTCCTTGCATGGTTGTCTTGCCATCTTCTTCTTTTTGGTTGTACATTTTTAAGTGCTTTCTGGCAGTTGTAATGCTTCGTGATTGAAAGGGTGGCTGTCGTCCATGATCATTCTTTTTCCGAAGGTTTCGTTTCTTGGTTTCCTCTCAGTTGATTGATCTGTTGCATTTGACTGGATGGTTTCCTTGTTATCGTTCTCTCAATGTTCATTGAGTTCCCTTTGGATGTTTATTACATCTTTTCCCAGTTTTCTTTTGTTGGGTTCGATTACTTTGGATTCTTTAGTACTTTTGCTTTGTTTCACATTGGATTCTTTTTGTTTTTACTGGTTCTTGTCTTTTAGGTTCGTATACGCAGATTTTTTGTGATAGTTTCAACCTGTGTTTCTCAATTAACTATTTCTTCTTCATTGCTGCATTGACTCTATGTTTATTATTACTGCTTTCTTTCTCTTGATCTGTCGTTCATACGGTTTCTTCTCTTGTTTCCTTTTCCGGGTTTTGGGTCGTAATTGATTCTAGTAATATCTGTTATTTGATTTCCTGTAATCTCGGTGTTTCCTTTCTGGAACGTTGTACTAAATTACTTTCCACGTTTTCTTTTGGTTGGGATGCGGTATTTTTGATTTTGGATATCTTCAATTTGTTTGACATTTGATTCTTTCCATTTATCGTTCCGTTCTTTTTAGTTTGAATATACAGAACTTTTGTAATGGGTTCTTTACCCATAATTTTCGACAATTATCTCGTCTTCTCCACTTCTGTGGGTTTTGATTCTATTTTTATATATATTTCTTTATTTCTCTCGTACTCGGATCGTTTTGTATGGCTCTTCTTTTGGTGTTGTGAATTTGTCCTACCAGGGTTTTGGCTAATGTGCAGGTTATTATTATAATCATATGTTGGTCGCAATATTATATATATTCTGCATTGCCCTTTAGGCTATCCCATTCGCATTTCTTTCCTGCTTTCCATATTATTTTCCCAACAATCGATAATTTTATTTTGTATACATACTTGTTTCAGGTGGTTTCTATTCCTTTGGTTTTATTTGTCGTAAGTTTGCCTATCCCTGGTTTACTTGGATTTTTTACGTTTCTATCTTCCTGTAGGCAACTCTACAATACTCATTGGTGGTTTGGCTGATGATGAGTTTTTCGGATCGTATTTCTATCTTCGCTGGTTTTCGCAGCAATCAAATTGACAACTTATGCTTGTTCATCGTCAGTTGTTAAGCATATTACTTTTTACTTGAGATTCCTTTGCTCATTGTATTGGTTCGTATTCTGAACGATTTAATTTCCTTTGTGATATTTCGTCGGTTTCCGTTTAACTTGAGTGGACGTGATAATATCAAATTATTTTTTGTAGGCAGGGTCGGTCGTTTTGATTTTTTCCTTTGTTGAGATCGTACATCCCTTTGCTTCGTTTCCCTTGTTGTTGCTGTTACTCGTTTTCTTGACGTTCCTCGTTAGATGATTCCTTTATTCCTTGTTGTGCGGATTTGTTTTTCGTTCTAGCATTTTGATGCCTTGTGCTGTTGTCAACTTCCTCCTTGCTCCATTATTACCAGTCCATGTCCGGGGTTTCCCTTTGAAGATGTCCGTCACTCGACTTGTATTGATATGGCGGTCAATTATTTCCTCGTATACTTTTATTATTCTCGCTTTTAATATCGTCCACAGCTCTTTTATTTCTTGTTGCTCGCTTGAAATCTTATTTGCTTTTCGATGGCCATCTGTGTATATCATCAATAGTTGGTTCCTTCCTATCTCTCCGATTCGTATTGCTCTCTTGCTCGGAGTGGTTGGTGCAATTTAGTCCATCCCATTTCAACATTGCTTTATTGTTTTTTGGGAAATGGAATAAGTGAGCATATCATTGTTTCTTATCCATAGAACGTTACAATGTGTCCTTACCATATAGTTCAGAATCGAATACTTTGAGTGGGAACCATTCGTAGGTCCATTTCATAACGAATTGGGCTGTTGGCCTTCGTCCTTGTTTGGCGTCGATAGCTTCCCATAATGTTTGGATTGTTTAATACTGCCATCATTTCTCTCTCTCTATTGTCGCGTATAATGGTTATAAATTTTATGCAACTTGCTTGTTCGATTTCAGTGCATAGCTGAGTACATTGTTTTCTCCATTGTCTGTTTCTTTGAAACGATGTGCTGTTTTAGTAGTTCCCTCAGCAAAACATGTTGGAAGAAAGCATCTGCTTGCGACTGCGAACATTAGTGGTGTTTGGTCCTCTTCGTTTGGTAATGTTTGAGGCGTGTCCGCACATTCTGATTAGTTGGATTATATCTATTATCTCTTGGGTGTTTCTATGCGTATGCAATATGTAAAGGGTACGTTTCCTTCTACATCTGCCATAGTGAAAGAATCACTGGGTATACTTTCTGTTGATACGATCCATTTTCTGTGGACTTCTTAGCTCCTTTAGCATAATCCATTGCGATTTTCCCCGCTTTGTTTACTATCTCATCCATCCTTTTCCTTCGATCCATTCTGGGCATTTATTTTCTCTGATGCTTTCACATTATATCCGATCTTGTTACATTATCTGAGTCGCGTTTAGAGTTATTTTGGATCATCCGTTTAGGTTCCTCTACAGTATTATTTGATGTTGCTTCTATTTTTTCGACTCTCGTTAGTCCGTTTATACTCATTGTTGTAGTTTGTTGATCTAGTTGCATACCTCGATTCTCTGGTTCTTTTGTTATTCGTTTTGGTATTGCTTTGCAATCTGCTCACGTTTACGAAATAGGTCTAGTGGAGTGGTTGTGTGACTAATTTAACTCGAGCATTGTTCCGTTTACAACATTATCTCGTAAGGTCTTTCCGACATCTTTGTAATTTTCCTGGCTACTCCTGGGATAATTTCTGGCGTTGCTTTATTACCCAATCTCCAAACTTGAAATTATGCTCACGTACGTCTCCTTTTGTATCATGTAATTCTTTTGTAGCTCTCTTGGTTAATCGTATAATTCATACCTGCGGTTTTCGCAGATCTCTTGCATCCGCTCTTTGAATCCGTGTCACATAATCATCATTTCAATATACTGTGAATATTGGTGGTTGATTATTCCTAGTCTAATCGGCATGTTAGCATTCTTCTGCCGTTGACATCATAATTTAAATGGACTCATTTTGTTGCTGAATGTATTGACATTCTATAGCCAGAAGCATAGTTTTTATATATCTATTCCAATGCCTTTTGGTGTCTGCTTTACATAATTTGGAACAATTTCTTATTATAAATGCCGTTAAATCGTTCGGTTTTGACCATTGGTTTTGCTGAATTTTTGGGTACGGTGATGTTCTCAGCTTCGCATTCTGAAGTAATTCGTACTTCTCTATGATTTCGCTATGAAGTTGGTTCTTGATCAGTTAGAATCTGTTTGGGTGTTCCGTATCTTACAGCAATATTCTTCTACTAGGATTTCTCGCTATTGTTCTAGCTTTTTGATCTGGTAATTGCGAATGCTTCCGGGAATTTTGACAAATAATCTGTTCCAACTAATATATAAGATATTTCCATCGTTTTGGTTTCTGGTATGGTCCTACTCCATCCATTGCAATCATCGTCATTGGTTCTGGTGGAAATTGGCATTGGCTTTTAACGGTTGCCTTCAGGTTTACTTTCCTGTGCTTTTCTGGTTGCAACATATCAAGGCAGTTCTTTATCGCACCCTTTACCGTCCTCTCCGATATTTGGCCAATAATATTTTTGGCGCAATCTTGCTTCCGTCTTTTTTCTGACATGTGTCCCTCCAAAGTTTTCCATCGTGGTATTGCATCAATACCTCTTTTCGTCTACTCTCTGGTAAGCACATAAGTCGTTTCCTTCTCACCATCCATCTAGTAATAACCATCCTTTCTCATAGTGTATCGATGTCTGGTGTTTTTTCCATATGCTCTTTAATTTGCTTGTTTGTCGCAAGCACTTTCATATCGTTAGTTTCTATGAATGTTAATATTATGGTTTTTAACATCCTCGTCTTCTTTCTGCTCCTTTCTTCCGTTTTGTAAAATCGATATCTTCTGCGATGATCATGCCATATGCGGTCCTGTACATCCTGATCCATCAAGTCCTCAAATACGAATCTTGACATGCAAATCTGCGTGGCGTTCGCTTTTCCTGCATTTGAACTTTTAATATACGGTGAGGTATCTCTTAGCAAACTGCAATCGCCATCTCATTTAATCTACTCGAGGCTTCTTTCATGTTGGCCTAGGCCATATCATGTGTTGATGATCTGTAGTGATAATATTATCTCGTGACGCCCATATAAATATTGAAATGTTTAAGATAGCTTGGATAATTGCTAAATGCCTCTCTTTCAGTCACGAGAGTAATTCTTTTCATGTTTCTTTAACGTCTCGGATCTATATCCAATATAACTCGATTTCCTTCTTTTCTATTCATCACACTTGTCCCTAGAGAACTGCTCCCGATGCATATACCACATTGCGTCTGTTCGATCTAACAAAAACGGTTTCTTGAAATCTGGGTGTACGAGTATTGGTTGCTGATATCAGTTTATCTCTGGAGTGTTTCAAAGGCTGTTTGTTGTTCCTCTTCCCCATATAAACGGGTATCTTTTTAGTAATTCTTGTATTGGTTTCGGCAAATAGTTTGCGTAACTTCTTGAATGAACTTTCGTAGTATCACATAAGCTAAGAATTCTTGCACCTTGCGTGACCTGTCTTTGGTGCAGGGCAATTCCTTTATCTTTTCGATGTTTTCTTTGGATCTGTGTTCTTTGCTTTTGCTGACACAATATGTCCTAAAAAGGTGACTTTTTCCTTTGCCCAATCACATTTTGCCTGGTTTCAATTTATTTCCATTGTCTCAGTCGAACGAATACCATTACGAATATCTTTTAAATGTGCTACGAAGGTGCTAGAAATAATTAACAAATCATCAATCTATCATAACACTGTTTTGATGCGCGTGGAGTTACAAAAGTTCATACATCTCTGAAATCAGAAGCCTGCGTGCGTTAGTTAGTCCGAAAGGCAATTTTCTTGAATGGTATAGAATCTTGTCCAATTGTAAAGGCAGTTTTCTCTCTCGTCCTCCTCTTTGACCTTTATCTGGCCAATAACCACTTTTTAAATCTAGCGATTAAAATAGCTACTGCTCCGTGTAACATTTTACAATGTTCATTTATATCCGGTAACGGGTATGTATCCCGCGTTTTGTTACAACGCGTTGAGTCTGTCGATAATCTAATACAGAATCCGTTGGTGTTCCGTCTTTTTTCTTACCATGACCACGGGAATTGCCATGGCGTAACAACTTGGTTCGAATTACTCCTGCTCTAACATCTTTTGAACTTTTTTTCTGCTACAGATTCTGAGCTTCTGCCAATCGGATATGGGCCGTAGTGTTATTGGGTGTATCATCTGTTAGTGGTATCGTGTGTTGCGTTACGGCAGTCGCTTGTAACCGAGATTAAGTCAGTGCTGCAATATATCTTTGAATTCCATTAGCAGCTTTTTTGTAGTTTGCTCCTTTTTACCGCTTCGTTTAAGTAGCTGACTGTCGATAGTCCCAATAATTCTTCTCAGTTTCCTTGCAGTTTTTCGCTGTTGGAAAGTTCGATATCCATCTCGGTGTTACTTTCCAATTTTTCGTTTCGTAATGACTTTATCTTCTTCATTAAATTGTTAAATGTTGATCGGAATTACTGTTGTCGTTTACATACACTATCTCTCTGGCTAATGGCAGTTCTTTTCTTTTTCTCGAATTTTGATTAGGTTCGAAAAATCATTTCTCCTCTGGTTTCCTCGTTTACTTTTACGTAACAGATCATTGTGTGCGCCCTGGCACTATTATTTTCTCTGAGCATCTCACTTCTGATTTCAGCCAGCATATTCGTCCGGTTTTATCTCTCAGCCCATTGATCCTAGATCTATTATTATCTCTTTTAGTAATTCTGGCATGAAGATCTGTTCCAATTATACAATCTGCGCTCAACCTCGCTGATAACTGCTAAATACGTATTGATTGTTTACATTTTTATAATTCGATTATCGACCAGATTTTCCGATGACTGCTACCCGATTCCTGCTGGCAAGTTATTACATCCATGTTAGCTTCTTCTATACATGGCCACAATCTTCCGGGTATTTTATCCCATTTTTATTGCTGAAATGTTGCTTCCGGTAATCAATCATTGCTTTTATTTCTACCAAATCCATTTAATTTCTATGGGTACACTTAATGTTGGTCCAGCTTATATGTTTGTCACATAGCTATAGTTAGAGTTTTCTGGATCCTGATCCACAACTTCTTGATCTTTGGCTAGTTCTTGGTACTAAATCTGCCCAATCCGGTCGTATGGTACTGGAATAAATATATTTCGTATGTTGTTGATCTCCTTGGTATTGGTAACGTGTTCTTTCTATTGGCATGTTTCTCTCTACCGATGATGTTGCCTCTCCTTTTACATTCATATACTGTTGTATTTTGGTTACTGTATCGTCGAGTGTATGTTTCTGCTCTTCAATCTGAAACTCCATAGCCCCAATTCTCAGGATTTAAACAATTTCTGGGGTAATATCGTCTTATCTCCTTTTGGCTTCCTATACTGGTCCTTCCATTTCCTGCTTTCTAATTAATCCCAACTTTCTTTCGTTTTCCGTTTATCGTCGTATCGTCTTGTCGGGTGCAGCTTCGTCGCTGCTCGATTTGGCATCTCTTTTACTCTGGTGTTTGATACTTCCAACTTCCTGCTCTACTAATTCCCTAATATAGCTAGATTCGTTTTGCGTTGCGTCTCCCATAAATCTGCATTCTATTCGCCCATTTTCTTGCTTGATCAGTATTGAGTAGCATTCTTTCTTGTCTATCGTCTCTGGGTCTTCTAATTCTTGCTGGTTTGTGGCCTGTTTCTCAGTTATGACTCGATCTTTGCGTTTCCCATTCTTGCTGCTCTGTTCCTGTCTTCCTCTCGGCATTGCTAAATTATGCTGATCCGCGATTCCAATATCTTGAGTTCTCTATCTTCCTGTCCATTTGGTTTTCCAATATCGCCGCTTGTCTTTTTGCCCATTTCTTTGGCTTGTTCCAAATGGGTTCTCTTTGTTTTCTGCTATCGGTATTGGTACTAATTGCCCAATTTCCTCCTGATTGCTGTATTGATTTTTATCGTCTCCTCTCCTTCTTTCGTTATTTTCTGCTCTATCTTTTATCATTCTCCCAATCCTATTTCACTTTTGGTTGTCCTTGCTTCTCTTGCTCTTAGGGTTTGATTCTCTCCTTTGGTTTGATTCGGTTTGGTTCTGCATAAATTCCTTCATCATTTCCTTTCGTCTTGGTTACGTTTTCTCTTTTCCTTGCTGGGTAGAGTTACTTTTTGTTCTAGTTGTTCCCACTTTTCTCATTTCGTTTTTGGTCTCTGCATATTCCTCTTCTGCGATTAGTAGCATTTCTTTAATGTACGTTTTTGTCTCCATAATCTACTTCCTCATTGTTCTTTTAATTGACTCTGAATTGATTCTTGATTGTGGTTTTGACTCTTCGTCTTTTTCAACTCTTTTATCAATTGCTTCTTCGTTCGATCATAATTGTTTTCTAATATAATAATCGATTATATTTTCTCTTTTCATCATCTCAAAATTTTATCATATTACATCATCTCGTATTTGGGTTTTGAGTTTTATAAATTTTTTTTTTTTGTTTTAGTTTATCTTTATTTACACTTTTTACACATTGTTTCGGATTTCTATTCTACTGATCAGCGAAATCGATCTTGATCCGCCGTTGTGGCTTTCTATACTGGACATATATTACTTTCTAACCCGCATGCTTCACATGTGGACCTATGTCACTAAGGCGTATAATATTTTACATGTTTTTGCCCACATGTCACACATTTGATACTGCTCCAAAAATTAGCTTCTTTTATTATTTGATTTGTCACGATTTTCTTTGGTTTCTTGATATCGCTTGATTGCTCGAATATTGCTTGTGTCGAGTGTACCATTCTAAATTATTAGCTAACCTTTCTTTCGATATTTTCTATCTTTTGAGGTATCTACTTCTGATAATTAGCATTATGTCTCGTTTTTGGTCGATTAAGATGTCTTCTATTGCTGGTTTGGAATTATATTTCGATATCTTGACTCTTTTTCTTGTTATGTAATACATTTCCTATGTTTAGCCTTTGACATTCTGACTGGCATTGGCTGTTGAAATTTTGATTCCTTCGCACATTATTCCTCTTCTGTTTGACATATACCTGCTCGCAAATTTGCGCTCTTGGATTTCTTTGAAGGTTTTTGATTCCTCTTCGATTTCTATTTATAGACTCTTTCCCATATTAGCTCTGCTGGGGTCTCGAAACTCTTATTATCGTTATCTTTTCTCGCCCTCCTTTTCATCTTGGTCTAATTCTGCTCTCTCTCGGAAGATCCTTTCTGATCTGTTCCATTGCTTGGTTTCTGACGTCAATATAATTCTAAATGGACAGGTCGGAAAAATTCCTCAGGTGTTTCTCGTTGCTGTCTCTCCTTTCCCATTTCGAGTTTTCCTTACAATAAATACAGTTAAATTCATTTAGTTCGGGCGTTCCCGTAAAATAAAATACCTTCTGCAGCCATTTCTTTGCTTTGCGGTCGGTAATACTTATTTTCTTTAACGTTAATATCTCTTTCCTCTTTCCCAGCTCCTCGTTTTCTCACTTCATTGTGGTATATCTCTTTATGATTCGCGTTGGCCGTCTTATTCCGTCATAGTTTTATAGAATATATAATTGCTGCTGCTAGTTGTATCAATTTCTCTTCCTCTCTGGTTTTTTCCGTAGTTGGGTCCATATCGAATCTGGTCCTTCTCTCATCTGTTTCTGTTATCTCTTCGCTGATTCCGCTTGCATCTAAATATCGGTTATTATTTGAATTTTGTTTTTGATTTTCTGATTATTGTTAATTTTGATTTTATTGATTTTATTATTACATTTATTTACACTTTCCTTTTTCTTTACACGTCCTGTCTGTTCTCATCAATTTATATCAGCTCTCGCAGAACTCTCCTCTAACGTGGTGGGGAACGTGGTGTACCAATGCTGTATTCCAGTCGGTTGTTGGTCTTCCCATCTGTGGTTCATTTCCTGTTCTGATTGGGTTTACGTAGTCCTCTTGTCCTTTCATCGTTAATATCATATTTGTTTAAAAGGCCATGTTAATAGCTCGTCGTAATCTCCTCTTCCTACTCTGATGAAGACACTGATAGGGACCTGGCGTCCCATCTCCATTCGATATACTAAGCCAGACCCCAACATGTGAACTACGGGTTCTCTGCTCTGTTTCTCCCAGTCGGTTATTTTCCATATAAAGGTGCTGTAAGATGTTTTCTGGCTATCGAGCTGTTGGTTTCTAATCCTTTAGGCTGTTGGTCATCTGTTGCATTTTCTTTTCATTTCATCCATTTTCTTTGTGTGTTCTCCTTGGCTTCTCTCGAAATTCTTTCTGGACTCCAATATTTCTCTTATTAGCGCCTTTTGTGAATCATTTTCTGTTCGTAGGCTTTTTGCTTCCCATGCCAACCCAATTTTATAATTTTCCCCTTTTAATTTTTTCCGTTTTCCCAATTATGATTTTCGGTGTGTCAGATACTATTTTCATCATATGTTGCATCTCTGCCCTTGGTAATTGTGCTTGGCAATGATAGTTCTAACGGGCATTTGACTGTTGCGCTACATTCTTCATGTCCTTTAATTGACTTTATCTTCTTGTCGCAGTGTTTGCGCATATTCCTTCCTATAGATCACATATTTGTTCCTCTTTTGGATTCCGATGTTCCAATTTTTCTTTTAATTTTTTCTTTTTAATTTTCCCCCATTCGTTCCCGGGGGATGGGGACTTTTCCCACCCCCAAGGAAATTTTCCCGGGCATTTTTCTTTTTTTCTTCTCTCTTGATGCATTACTTTTTGATGCGTCTTTTTTCGTTTCTTTTGTTGTTGATGGTTACATTTTTCGCATAATATCTTCGTTATATTCGCATTCATTTTGCGTGACTTTCGGCTTCCTTCATAAAGTCCTTTCCATTCACATTCTTTTACTTGGCATTGAATTAATAGTTGTTGATCTTTTGTTGGTGGGCTTTATCCATTGTTTGATTCGGATCTTAATCTCTTTCCAATATTTCGTCGCATCTCAGGGCATTTATTGCTTTTTGTTTCGATCACTATCTATGTGCAATCTGTACATTATTCTGCATCCGCATCGTCTGTTCTTGCTCAATCAGTAATTCTTTAATTACAACACTTTAATCTTCCTTTTGATTCGTTCACCACTCTAATTTATTCTTCCTACTGTCTCGTGTTTCGGATGGATTCTCGCTTCCTCTTATTCTCTCGATAATTGTCTGCATATCTACAAAATTTTCAATTACTTGACGTTGCTATTATTCTATCGTTTTATTTTACATTATTTAACGGTAGGTTTTATTTTTACTCTACTTGTTGAATCCGGTTCTGGTGAATTCTGCATCGATGTATCATTCCACCCAACTTGTGGATCTACGTGTGTTTGATTATTACTAGTTTTCTAATTTCGTAGCTTGCATTCTAACTTGATCTATAATTGCTCATTTATTCTCTGTAATGTAATATTGTTCTCTGTTGCTCTTTCAGTCTTCTTATCGGTGAGGCACCGCTTGTGTAGGCCTTCTGTTCACCCATTTCCCGTCTAATACTAGATAGTATTTGTCACTGGTTTGCGCATTGTTCGTATTAGTGTCCATTAATTCACATTGTCGTTCCACGTGCTCGAACTCCTGATTTCGGTATATTCCTTGATTAATTCTACGATCTCTATAGTGCATTGGCAGCTGTGTGTTGTGACTTCCTTCTGTGAACGGTGGGTATTCTAACTGATTTTGTTGATTTGCATTATACGGATCATCTGTTGATTATGACAATCATTAATTCATCGGCATTCTCTGTTTCGCGTTTTATTGTCTTCTTAACGCATGTACGATTTACATATTAGATATACATATTATACTAATTACTACATAATATTTTAAACTTACAAACGTCTCTTTTCGTTTACAACCATCGTCTCGGGGGACTTATACGTAATGTCCGTATGTCCATATTTCTCATTCAATTATCTGGTTACATCAGATTCGTTGGACATTGTTGTGCTTCGATAATGGGCGCGTTCTTTAACCAGAGTCCGCTTGTACTAGAGTTTCTATGATTTCATATTCCTCGATTTTTTCTGCATGTATTGTTCCTAATTCGATATCGTAGTTGAATTTTTTCCATGCTGGCCATAATCTTTTCTTCCTGGCTTTCTTTTTGATTTGTGAGTTCTTGCTAGTTGAATTATTTATCAGCATTACTACGCTGTTACATTTCTGTTGTATCCAATCATAATCATGTAATTCTTTCGTTAGGCCTGCATGGTTGTGCTTTCCCTTTGCATTGGTTGTCTCCCATATTCCTTCTGTTGTACATTTTTAATGTGTTTCTGGAGTTGTAATGCTTCGTGAATTGAAAGGTGGCTGTCGTCCATGATCATTCCTTTTTTCCAGGTTTCGTTTCTTGGTTTTCTCTCAGTTGATTGATCTGTTGCATTTGACTTGGATGGTTTCCTTGTTATCGTTCTCCAATGTTCATGAGTTCCCTTTTGGATGTTATTACATATTTTCCCAGTTTTCTTTTGTGGATTTCGATACTTTTGTTCTTTACTTTTGCTTGTTCACATTGGATTCTTGTTATGGTTCGTTTTCTTTTAGGTTCGTATACGCAGATTTTGTGGATGTTTCACCTGTGTTCTCAATTACATTCTTCTTCATTTGCTGCATTTGACTCTATGTTTATTATTACTGCTTTACTTTCTCTGATCTGTCGTTGATACGGTTCTTCTCTTGTTTCCTTTTCCGGACGTTTTGTCGTAATTGATTCTAGTAACTTACTTGTTATTGATTTCCAGTAATCATCTCTTCCTTTCTGAACGGTACTATGTACTTTCACGTTTTCTTTTGGTTGGATTGCTGGTATTTTTGATGGATATCTTCATTTGTTTGACATTTGATTTTTCATTTATCGTTCGTTCTTTTTAGTTTCGAATAACAAACTTTTGTTGGGTCTTTACCCATATTTCGATTATTATCTCTCTCCACTCTTGGGTTTGATTCTACTTTATATTTTATTTCTTTATTTTCTCGTACTCGACGTTTGTATGGCTCTTCTGTGTTGTGAATTTTTTCTCCCAGGGTTGGCTTAATGTGCAGGTTATTATTTTTATATCATGTTGGCGCATATTATATATTCTGCATTGCCTCAGGCTATCCATTCGCATTCTCTCCTGCTTTCATACTTCATTTTCCAAACCAATCGATTTAATTTATTTTGTTACATACTGTCAATGGTTATCATTCCTTTGTTTATTATATCGTAGATTTGCCTATCCCTGGTTTTACTTTGGATTTTACGTTTCTATCTTTCTGTTCTGCTCTACTACATACATCTTTGGTGTTTGGCATGATGATGAGTTTTCGGATCGTATTTCTTCTTTCCTGGTTTTCCTATGGAATCAAATTGACAACTTATGCTTGTATTCATCGTCAGTTGTAAGCATATTCCTTTACTTGAGATTCCTTTCTCATTTATGGTTCGTATTCTGAACGATTTTATTTCCTTTGTGATATTTTCCTCGGCTTCCGTTAACTTGATGACGTGATTAATATCATTATTTTTTGTAGCAGGTCGGTCGGTTTGATTTATACCTGTGTAGTATCGCATCCTTTGCTTCGTTCCTTGATTGTCTGTTACTGTTTTGACGTTCCTCGTTAGATGATTCCTTTTTCTCTTGTTGTGCGGATTGTTTTCGTCTCTAGCATTTTGATCGCCTTTGCTGTTGTCACTTCCTCCTTCTCCATTATTACCTCCATCCGGGGTTTCCTTTGAAATGTCGTCCTCGACATTTATTATTTCAATTATTTCCTCGTATACTTTTTTTATTATTCTCGCTTTTATATCGTCCATCTCTTTTATTTCTTGTTTGCTCGCTTGAAATCTTATTTGCTTTCGATGCCATCTGTGTATTATCATCGTATTGTTCCTTTCTATCTCCGATTCGTATTGCTTCTTTCGATGTTGGTGAATTTTAGTCCTTTCCCATTTCCCCCCAACATTGCTTTTATGTTTTTGGGAATGGATAGTTAGTATATTGTTTTTTCAATAGAGTTCGTTCCTTACCATATAGTTCAGATCGAATACTTTGAGTGGTGAACCTTCGTAGGTCCATTTCATCAGATTGGCTGTTGCTTCGATCTTGTTTGGCGTCGATAGCTTCCCATAATGTTTGGATTGTTCTACTCATCATTTCTCTCTCTCTGATTGTCGCGTTACTGGTTATAAATTTTATTGCACTTGCTTGTCTCGATTTCAGTGCATAGTGTAGTACATGTTTTCTCTTGTCTTTTTCTTTGACCCGATGTCCTGTTTTTAGTAGTTCCTCAGAACTGTTTAGAGCCATCTGCTTGCGACTGCGAACATTAGTGTTGTCCTCTTCGTTGGGGTTATGTTTGGAGGCGTGTCGCATTTCTGCATAAGTTGTATTATATCTATTCTTGGTGTTTCTATGCTGTACTTGCAATATGTAAGGTACGGTTTTCCTATTTTACATCTGCCATAGTGAAGATCATGGGTATACTTTCTTTGATACGATCCATTTCTGGTGGACTTCTAGCTCCTTTAGCATAATCCATTGCGATTTTTCCCCTTTGTTTACTATTCTCATCCTCCTTTTCCTTCGACCCATTCTGGCATTATTTCTTCTGATGGCTTTCCATATTTATATCCATTTTGTCACATTATTCTTGAGTCGCGTTTTTTAGAGTTATTTTGGATTCATCCGGTTTTAGGTGTCCTCTACAGTATTATTTGATGTTGCTTCTATTTTCGACTCATCGTCAGTCCGTTTATTACTCAATTGTTGAGTTGTGATCTAGTTTGCATACCTCGATTCTTCTGGTTTTGTTATCGTTCTTTGGTATTGCTTTGCATCTGCTCACTTTACGTAAATAGGTTAGTGAGTGGGTTGTTGACTAATTTAACTCGAGCATTGTTTCTCGTTTACATACATTATCTCGTTAAGGTCCTTTACCACATCTTTGTAATTTCTGGCTACTCCTGGATAAATTTTTTTTTTTTTCTGGGCGGGTGGCTTATTATTACCAATCTCCAACTTGAAAATTATGCTCACGTACGTTCTCGCTTTTTTATCATTAATTTTTGTAGCTCTCTTTGGTTAAACTTAATATTCATACCTGCTGTTTTCCAGATCTCTTGCATCCCGCTCTTTGAATCCTGTCACATAATCATCAATTTTCCATATTACTGTGGATATGGTGGTGTTATTCTAGTCTATCGGCATGTTTAACATTCTCTGCCGTACATTAATTTAAATGACTCATTTTTTGCTGAATGTATTGACATTCTATAGGCCATAGGCATAGTTTATATATAATCTATCCCAATCCTTTTGGTGTCTGCTTTACATAATTTTGACCATTTCTATTTAATATGCGTTAAATTCGTTCGGTTTTGACCATTTGTTTGCGGATGGTACGGTGATGTTCTCGCTTCGCAATTCTGAAGTAATCGTAACTTCCTCTATGATTTCGCTCATGAAGTGGTTCCTTGATCAGTTAGAATCTGTTTGGGTGTTCCGTATCTACAGCATATTTCTATCTACTAGGATTCTCGCTATTGTTCTAGCTTTTTTTGATCTGTATTGCGAAATGCTCCGGGAATTTTGACAATAATCTGTTACCACTAATATATAAGATATTTCCATCGTTTGGTTCTGGTAATGTTCCTACTACATCCATTTGCAATCATGTCATTGGTTCTGGCTGGAATTGGCATGGCTTTACGGTGCCTTCAGTTTACTTCCTGTGCTTCTGGTTGACATATCCATGGCAAATTCTTTATCCTACCCTTTTTACGTCCTCTCCGATATTGGCCAAATATATTTTTGGCGCAGTCTTGCTTCCGTCTTTTTTGCTGACATGTGCTCCAAGTTTTCCAATCGTGGTATTGCATCAATACCTCTTTTGTCTACTCTCTGGTAAGCACATAAGTCGTTTCTCACCAATCCATTAGTAATAACCATCCTTCTCCATAGTGTATCGATGTCTGTGTTTTTCCATATTGTCTTAATTTGCTGTTGGTTGTCGAAAAGACTTTCATATCGTTAGTTCTATGAATTTAATTTATGGTTTTTAACTCTCGTCTTCCTTTTGCTCCTTTCTCCGTTTTGTAAATCGATATCTTCTGCGATGATCATGCATATGCGTCTTACATCCTGATCCATCAGATTCCTCAAATACGAATCTGACATGCAATCTGCCGTTGGCGTTCGCATTCCTGATTTGAACTTTAATATACGGTGAGTTATTTTGCAATGCATCGCCCATCTCATTAATCTACCTCGAGGCTTCTTTATGTTGGCCTAGCCATATTCAATGGTTGATGATCTGTAGTGTTATATATCTCGTGAACCCCATATAAATATTGAAATGTTAATAGCTTGGATAATTGCTTATGCTCTCTTCAGTCCGGAGTTATTCTTTTCATTGTTTCTTGAACGTTTCGACTATAATATCATAAACTCGTTCTCTTCTCTCATTCCAATTAGTCCTCTAGAATGCTCCCGATGCATATCCCACTTGCGTCTGTCGCTAACAAAAGGTTTCTGGAAATTGGGTGTACGAGTATTGTTGCTGATATCAGTTTCTCTGAGTGTTTCAGGGCTGTTTGTTGTTTCCCTTCCATATTAAACGGGGTTATTCTTTTGGTTAATTCTTGTATTGGTTTCGCAATAGTTGCGTAATTCTTGATGAACTTTCGGTAGTATCCAAATAGCCTAAGAATTCTTGCACTTGCGTGACTTGTCTTTGGTTGCAGGCATTCTTTATCTTTTCATTGTTTCTTGGATCTGGTTCTTTCGCTTTTGCTGACACAATATGTCCTAAAAAAGGTGACTTTTTCCTTTGCCCAATCACATTTGATGTTTCAATTTTTAAATTCCATTGTCTCAGTCGAAACGGAATACATTCGAATATTCTTTTAAATGGTTGCTCGAAGGTTGCAGAATAAATTAACAAATCATCAATATATACCATACACTGTTTGATTGCCGTGAGTTTACAAAGTTCATACTATCTCTTGAAATGAAGCTGAGTGCGATTAGTTAGTCCGAAAGGCATCTTGAATTGGTTATAGATCTTTTCCAATTGTAAAGGCAGTTTTCTCTCTGTCCTCCTCTTGACCTTTATTCATTAACCACTTTTTAAATCTTTAGCGATGTTGTAAAATAAGCTGCTTCCGTTGTAACATTTGTAACATTCATTAATCGGTAACGGGTATTGTAATCCCGTTTACCGCGTTGAGTTCGTCTGAAATCATATACAGAACCGTTGTGTTCCGTCTTTTTTCTTTACCAGACCACTGGAATTGCCATGGCGAACCAACTTGGTTGATTACCTTCTGCGTCTAACATCTTTTGAACTTCTTTTTCTGCTACAGGATTTCTGAGCTTCTGCCAATCGATATGGCCGTAGTGTTATTGGGGCTATTCATCTGTTAGTGGTATCGTGTGTTGCAGTTAGTCGCTTGTACCGAGATCTAAAGTCAGATGCTGCAAAAATATCTTTGAATTCCATTAGCAGTTTTTTGTAGTTTGCTCTTTCCGCTTCGTTTAGTAGCTGACTGTCGATAGTCCATAATTCTTCCTCATTCCTTCATTTTCCTTTGAAGTTCGATATTCCATCATCGGTGTTAACTTTCCCAATCTTTCGTTTCGTAAATGACTTATTTCTTCATCAAAATTTGTAATGTTGGATCGGAATTTCACTGTTGTCGATTTACATACCCTTATCTCTTCTGGCTTAATGGCAGTTCTTTCTTTTTCTCGAATTTTTGATTAGTAGAAATCATTTCTCCTCTGGTTCCTCGTTTACTTTACGTTAACAGATCATTTGTGTGCGCCCTAGGCCACTATTATTTTCTCTGAGCATCTCACTTTGATTTCAGCATGCTATTCGTCCGTTTTATCTCTCAGATCCAATTGATCCTTAGATCTATTATTAATCTCTTTTATAATCTGCATGAGATCTGTTTCCAATTATACAATCTGGCTCACTCCTGATTAATGCTAATACGTATTGATTTTTTTACATTTTTATAATTCGATTATCGACCAGATTTTTCCGATGACGCTTACCGATTCCTTGCTGCAAGTTATTACATCCATGTTACTCTATACATGGCCACAATTTCCGGGTATTTTATCATTTTTATTGCTGAAAATGTTTGCTCCGGTATCAATCATTGCTTTTTTTCTCCCCATTTATTCTATGGTACCGTAATAGTTGGTCCAGCTATGTTTGCAAACATTAGCTATAGTTCGAGAATTGTTTTCTGGTCCTGATCCACCTTCTGATCTTTGGCTAGTTCTTGGTACTAAATAATCGCCTCAATCGTTCGTATGGTACTGGATAAATATTTCGTAATGTTGTTGATCTTGGTATTGGTACGTGTCTTTCTATTGGCATGTTTCTCTCTACCGATGATGTTGCTTTCTTTAAACATTCATATACTGGTGGTGGATGATTATAATGTCCACTATGTCTTGTCTTTCGATTTTCCCATTGTTTGAGTTGTTCTTGAGTTAGCATCTGCGTTCCTCCTTGGTTTTCGTCGTTGTCGCTGTTACTATCATCTCTGAAATTTATCCATCGTTTCCAGTTACTCGTTTTCTGTCGCTTCATTCTGGTTTTCTCGGCTTCTAGTCTCATTATTGCTTTAAATTTTCGTCCGACTTCTTCATCGGTACCATTCATTTTCGTTAGAATTCCTACTAGTCTTTTTATCTTGTGAATATCTTTTGAGTGTCCATGTAATACCATTGTCTTAGCTAAAAACGGTAAGAATCCAATTGCCATTTTCCAGTTGATTTTCCTTTCTCTTTTGTAAATATCGAAACATGCTAACATTTGTGTTATGATTACTCTTACGATTTGAATAATAAGAATTATTCCTAAGATTCCTGCCATCATTTGTCCGAAGATTAAGAATCTTCCCCACATGGCTTTCATCATATTTGCTGTTGCGTGTTGAAAATGGTCTGGTGATAGTAACAATTCGTAGTTGGGTTTCTCTCCATAGTTGTTACCTCCCGTTATAGTTACAATGTTGGATAATATTGCTTGCCTTTGTGCTGGGAATAATAAATGTTCTCTGGCTCGTTCCAGATCTTTTGTTTGGTATATTCCACTCTGTGATATATCCACTGGCTTGAATTCTGCTTCGCTGGCCAATTCGGTTAATCCAAATATTTTTGGTGGTGCTACAATTACTCGGGTTGGAAATTGTAACCAACTTCCATCTCTTATTTCGAATAATGGTCCATATACATTACTACAACTGAACATATTGGGTACAAATTTCTCTGGGTTTATCATCCTTGTTACTGGTTGAGCGAATCTGATTTTCCTTTATGCATTATCTCTAATTCATTTATGCATTTATCTCTTGGGATCGTTGAATTCTCTGGCAGTTTCGCAATTGTCTTTTCACATTTGTATGTGTACATAACTTCTCCAACTATTCTTCCAAAATATCCCTCTTGGAGTGGTAATAATGGAATTGCGTTATCCGGATTCGTGATTGCCATTGCTAACTTTGTTTTTAATATTTCTCTATTCAAGATACAATCATTTTTAACTAAGTCGTAGTATATTTTCTCTGTTGATGCCAATCCTTTGTGATATAGGAAATCCATCTTGTTATTTATATACAGATATAGTTTCACATCTTTGGGGTCTATTTGCGCTTTTGCGTTCGGTATTGCTGTTCGCGATAAGAATATTCCTTTATAATTGGTACTAGCTACCATTTCGTCACATTTACTCACCATTCGCCCTTTTATGAATCTCATTCCGATTGTGGTGTCTGTTGATATTACTACCGTTGGTGTGACCTCTGATCCAATAGTTGTGGTGATCGTTGGCTTTCCGATTCTTCCGGTTCTCCTTAATTCATCTAATGCACTTTTTTGCGTGTTAGTCTCGGTTTCTCTGTGCACTTGTCCTTGCACTTCATCAAATATTGCACTTTTCAATAAAGTGAGTCTACAAGTTCTGGTATCGGCGTGATATACGATCGTTGACATTCCCGTATTGCATGATCTATCTGTTGCTAGACATTGAGGGTACTTTTTCATTGCTTGCGTATCTGGATCAAAATATCCTTGATATTTCTCCAACTTTACTTGGTAGCTTTCAATCACTACCACTCCCTTTGACTAGTTGATTCAATAGGGTGTACTCTCCTCCTTGGCATGTTCCGTCTCCAGCCGTTATTCTTCCCGCAGCGTATACTCGGGTAGTTTTTATCTTTCCTTCCTCGGCTGCCACATTTACTCTTCCAGCTATTGAGATGCGTCCTGTCGTGAATCCTTCTTCACATTCGCTCCGTGTTACTGAAACCACTGTTGTTTCCGTTCCGGCTTCTATAATTGTTGAGTGTGAGTGATGTCCGCAATGAAATGCTACAATTTTCCTTGTCACTGAGCATTCTTTAATTTCCGTTTTGATGAAGTCTACCTCTTGATATACGTTATACGATACTGCTGTTGCCGTTGTCTGTAGTTTACCGGGGTTTGCAGCTTTGCACTCTTCCGTTTCTTTTAGTGAGTATTTGTCACCGATCTTTATGTTGTCGCAGTCATATACTACAAACGGTTCTACTCCTTTTATGCACATCATCCATATGAGTATGTAGTAATTATCGTATTCATCCCTTTTCTAGCTGTTTTTGGATCGCTTGCATTAATCGTTGTTTCGAATTCCGTTAATAACTCTTTTAACTTCGCTTGCATTATCTCGGTTTGATCATCTTTACTTACCAAATTTATAAAAGCTTGCCATCCACCTTGAGTCAAGATGAATGGTTCGATTACTTTCCTGATAATGTCCGTTATTGCAAATTCATATCCGTTTGGGTTGTATCTTGGGGTTCGTTTTCTGTATATCACTATCGTATTATACATCAGATAGGCCATTCCTACCAAATATCTATTTGGGTCATCGGATCGTTTCGTTAAGTGATTTATTATCAACAGTAATTCTTCTGGATCTTTGGTTGTGGTTCGTACTTTGTTGTCCATGATTTTATTTATTATTGGTTTTATTGCTGCCCAAAGCTGTTTCGCTTCTGTTCCGATATTGTTAAGTTTCAAATTTCTCTTTATTTCTGGATTTGCTAGTCCCAGCATATCAGTTATTAATCTGTTGATCCATTTTGCTCCTTGTTCTTGGCCTTTCAGTTTTCCCTGTAACTGCTTCGTTACTTGGCTAAGCTTGTTCAATTTCGTTGTCAATTGATCCATCTGCATTTGTTCTTTAGTTCTCTTTTCTGGAGCTGGTTTATCAATTTTTGGTCGTCCTCTGGATTTCTTTTCCATTGCCGTACCTGTTTCTTTTCGTTTGGGTTGTTCGTCTGCCGTTTCTTTGGACGTTGTAGCTCCTCGTTCATTTATCCAATTATCCCATTCGTCTCCTGTCGAGCTTCGGCGTCTTCTCTCTTTCTTTTTATTTTCCTCTTCGGTATCTGGCTCTATAATTTCGACTGGTTGTCTTTGACCACATACTAGCTCGTCTGGTTCATCTGTTATCAGATCGTTTTCATCTTCTGTCATGAACAAATCTCTTGATTCCGGTATTCTCCTGGTTGTTTCTTCGTCCACAATATCATTTAGATCATTCAGTATCTCTTCATCTCCTGTTGTGATGACGATTACTTCATCTGCTGCAGGTGGAACTTCTGGCGTATTTAGACTTTCCTGGCGTCCTATTGGCGTTTTCGTTTTGATTTCTCTGTTATTGAGTTCTCTACCCGCGATCTTTGCTACTGTTAATACATTTATTAATCCCAATTGCATTTGCGTAACTCCGATTTCGAGATCGTCGTCTAATGATCGTCCTTGGTATTGTAAATGAAATGGCGGTTCATACGGTATTCTCTTTTTCACTTCACTTATCTTGGCAGTGATATAAAATTCTCTTTCAATTGGCTCGAAGTCTGGCATCATAATTTTTAAACTATACTTCTCTATCGTTTCGGCTGCCCATTCGGTATGTTTCCATTTTCGGATAATTTCTCGGAATTGCTCTGGGTACCACGCATACATTCTCCGATACTCCTCTATTTCCTTTACAATATTTCGCAGGTTCTCTACTCTGTTACAAGAATCGATTATCCATTTTGCTAAATCTGTTACAGTTCGTCTTTGATTCTTGGCTCCGGTTCTCAATATCGCTGCTAACTCTCTACATTTTTGCGTTTCCGTTAATCTTGTTAATCCTTCCTCCACAGGGTCGTCTATATCTGTGGGCAAGTATTTTGTTCCTGGTATTCGTTTCTCGAGTACGCTGATTCGCGGTCTTGCTTGTTCTTGTTGGATTCGCAATTTCATTTCTCGTTCTGTTTCTACCTCGATCGTGATGTATATCGTATTATCTTTTACGAATTGAGGTGTTACGTATTTTTTCAATAGAAATTGTGGTACTCCTCCCGCAACATTTTCAGTGGATTTTGGCTTTTGACTTATCATTGATCTTGGGTCTACTCCCAGTTTTTTCGCTGTGTCGCTCTTCCCATTTTCCGGGTTTAGCGATTGAAATCGTGACTTTTCGATTAAATGGCCACTCTAACTTGCCGTCATATCTGCCTCTTGCTAATAGAAAATACACTGATAGATGTGTTCCTTTTCCTACCCCATCTCCGTTTGGGTATACTCTCAATTTCATCCGATATCCTCCGATTTCTGTAAAGAATTGATGGCTTGTAATACCGATGATTTTCTCTTCTTCAGCCGATTTTACTTTTTCAGCCCATCCACCTATTTTCCATGTGTATGGGGCTAGTCGAGCTTTATCGTTTATTTCCTCGTCTTCTTCTGGTTGCCATTCCATTTCGTTTAGCTTTTCCTCTGGTAAATTTTTCATATGGTTCATCTTCATATAACTCTAAGGTTATTTCGTTAGCTGCGTCTTCCGGCGCTTCTCCTGGTATGTATTTTCTCCACTTGGGTTCGGTTCTCTCCATTTTCCATTTCCATTCTTTCGTCTTTTCATCATACACCTTTTTCCATGGTGTTGATCGGCATCTTGAGTCGTCTATCGGTTGTAATTTTGTGCTCAACTTCGCATCTTGTCTCCATAACTGGTAGATGGTTAATATTTGGTCCATCTTTCTTTTCATTTCCTCTTGAAATTCTTGGATCTGTTGTTCCCTTTTTGTTGTATTTTTTCTCTCTGGTTCATCCATCGCTATGATGTTAATAATTTGTCCGTCTTCCCATATACCTAATTCGTATATCGGGGTTCGTTCTCGCGGACTTATTTGCCGTTTGTGGTACATTATTGCCACGTCTTCTACCATGCCATCATCACTGTTTTCGATTATTGGCTGTATAATTTCTCGGTTTATTCGTCGGCATAATTCGTGCATTTGACAATCAGGATCCACCGATATTTCCTTTATTTCATCATTCGGTAGCTTTATTTTTATCTTTATTGGTTCATCTCCTCTCATATCTCTTTGGTGCTCTCCATATTTGGCTATCAACTCATCTGTTCTCTCATTATCAAATCTCATTATATCTGTATCCCGTACAGCTTCTACGAACATTTTCATTGCAATCGGTCTCGTTAACGATAGTCTGTTAATATATTTTCTAGCTTGGTCTATTGCTTGTTCTGTCATTTTGATCTGATTTTGTCTCATTATCTTTTGTCTCTCTTTTTCTAATCCAGGTTTTATTTCTTTGGTATACAATATTTGAATTTTCTGCCATATTTCTGCTGTCGTTTCTTCGCTTTCATTTTTGTTTAACGTTACTACATTTATTCCTCTTGGCCAAATTAGAGCATCCGCTAGGTGTATATCTCGCTTTATTTTTCTTCCTTGATAATATAAAGGTTTATTTTTGTAGCTGGGTCCTAGCTTTTTCACTACCCAATCGTACAACTCGTTTGTGCTTTCGCCTCTTGTGGCTATTATCTGTCTTGGTATCTCTGGAAAATCAATAATTACCTGGTATTCTTCTCTATCATATTCTTTCAGATTCTCTTGGTATTTTCTTATCATATCTTTCCATGATGCCGTAAATATACCATTATCTTGTTGGTGTCCTTTCGCAATCAATTTCATTATTCTGCTATATGCGGTTGTATCTCTGAGGTTTAGGAACATTTGGTTTCGATCTACTTCTTCTACAATCTCGTTGATTTCCTTTAATATCTCGGTTTCATCTTCTCTTGGCACGTTCGTTTCCATTTCCTCTAGTTCGGATTTTGATTCATCTTTGTATGGTTTAATTTCCTCGCATGATTGAAATATTTCTCCACCCAGACTGCTTATTTCACTTTCATCTTCGTCTGTTTGATCGTCTGGTATTTGTCTCAACATATTGATATGTAGTTGTTCCTCCTCTTTCATTATCTTTGTTGGCCCTTTTGTTTGGAACCATATCTCTTTTATTCTATTCTCAATTTGAGCTTCACTCCACGTGGGCTTTTCTTTTCTGATTCTTGTTTCTATTTTTTGTAGCAGTATCCTCTGGATTCGATTTTTTGCTATTATTGGTTCTGATATCCTTTCTTTTCCTTGTGACGTTGATGCTTCCTGCTCATCTTGTTGCAGTTTTAATTCTGGCTCTTTCATTTCTTGTGATAGCACTTTCTTTGCCATCACTTCTATTTTTTGATCTAGTGCTTGTTCTTGTTCTAAATGCTTCAGCGCTCCGTCTATTTTTAATATTAGTGCCTTCTTTCTAAGTTCCGCTTTCTCTTGTTTCAGGATTGCCTCTTTTTCTTTTAATTGCTCTTCCTCTTGTTCTAGAGCTTCCTCTTGCTTTATTTTCTCGAGTGTATTCTCTGTCTTTTGTGTCATAATTTCTTTTTCGAGTTCATCTATCTCGTACACTAATGTTTCCTTGTTTTGATCCTCCGTTATCATCATTTCTGCTCGTTTAATCTCTTGCGTTTCCGGTTCATTCGGTTTCTCCATTATTGTTTCTTTTAACTGTCGACGTCTTTGTTTTTCTTCCTCTGTAAATTCTTTGATGGCCTCTATTTTCTCCATCGTATTTAATTCAACTGTTTTCTCGTTATCAGTTATCATATTTCCTTCCCCTTCGTTCTCAACACACTGCTCCGCAGTGTGAGTTTCATCTGGAATTTCCATTCTCATCATATTAATTCTTTTCGGGGTTTGTTTTCGATTTTCCCATCTTTGCTGGATTTCCTGAGCTTCCTCTGTTTGTAGTCTTTGCCATTCAGCTTGTTGTTGCTCTTGATATTCTCTAGTTCGCAGCTCTTGAATCTCCTCATTGCTTCTCATTACGTTGATTCGTTGTTGTTGTATATTGGTGGGCATTTGTTGCATCATCTCTTTTAATTCCATGGGCATTCGTTGTAGTGTTTCTCGTAGCATGTCTATCTCTTGCATTACGTTAATCTGTGGTTTCCCATAGAGTTGTTTGATCTTGGCTGGTTTGGTTCTCGTCTTATGCTACATTGCCTTGCAAAATGTCCTTGTTGTCCACAATTGTAACATGCTTTGTTAATAGGTTGTCTACATATTTTCTCAGTATGCCCTCGTCTACCACATTTTTGACAAGTGTAGTTTCGGAAACAATTCTCTGACCGATGTCCTATCCTTTGGCATATGGAGCATTTTTCACTTGTATTTGGGTTGTTCCTGAAATTATTATTATAACTTACTTGGTTATTACCTCTATCCTCCAGGTTTCTCGTTGTTGGTGGCTTGAACATCTGCTGTGCTCTTGGAATGAATTGATTCATAGCTGGATTGGTATTGTTGTTTTGATTGTTGGCATTGACTGTTGATGTTGTTGGTTCTGTGGCCAAGACTGCCACTTGATATCCCAGTCCTAGATGGGCTTCACATCTGTTTGCGATTGCTACTGCTTTATCTAATGTTTCTGGTGCCAAACATCCAAGGTTAGCTCGTATGTCTTCCCTTTTGATTCCTCTTATGAAGACGTCTACCATTTTGTCTTCGGGGCAAATCTGTTTCTCCGAAGGCTTCTTTACACAGTTTCTTTAATTCGCATGCGTACACTGCATTTGATTCATCTCGTCTTTGTTTTCGATGTAGGAAGTCTAGTATCTTCCTATTCCCCTTTTTCTCTATTCCGAATATCTTTATTAAGAACTCTTTAATCTCTGTCCACGTTGTCAATTTCGCTGCGTCTCTCGCTTCTTCTACAAATACATCTTGTGCGCTCCCTTTCAGATATAAGGGTAGCCGCTCTTTTACTTTTTGATCTGTCCAGTGACAGATATTTTTATACACTTCGAATTCCTTTTATGAATGTATCCAATTTGTTGAGACTACCGTCAAACGGTTCTCCTCTAAACTTTTCTCTGAATTCTCCTGTCATCACATTATTGTTATTCAACATTGTATTTGCATCCGGAATTGAAGTCATGTTGGAATTTGTGGAATTTGCCATGTTTGAGTTAATGTTTGAGTTTTTCACTCTCTCTTCCTCGTTCTCTGCTTCTATTATTGGCAACCGGTTTTCTATATCGTTTATTTCGTTTTCTTCGCTACTGTTGAATTCAACGTCGGTTAATCCACTATCTGTGCCGGTTCCTGTCGCTGCTGTAATTGATACTCCGGTTTTGGCACTTCTACCGTTGCGAACTTTTCTCTTTTCTTCCGCTTTTAATAAGCTTTTTTCTCTATTCTCTTGGCTTTTGCTTCTCGTGCGATTGCTGATGCTATCAATGTTTACGGTTATTCGGCTGCTTGACTGGTTTCTCTTCTCTTGCTTTGGTTGCTTTGAAACTTCTGGTTGCTTATCTACTCGTAACTACTCTGACGTTTATTCCAAAATCTTTTCTACTCGTTTATTCAAGTTTCTTTGTTATCACTTTGCTTTGTCGTTTGCTCTGAAATATTTTCTCTTTTGCTTTGCTTTGCACTTGACTTGGATTGCTTTATTTGACTATCGATTCCTAAAAATAAATAACACTCCAATATTCTATACTCTATACTAATTTCTCCTCCGTTTACCATACTATATATGTTATCATCCCCCTGTTCGCATTTATCGTGGTGGTCTTCTTTATCTGACTCACCCCCCTCATTTTAAGTCCATTTTTAATTATCTATACCTCGTAATAATTATCTATTAATCTCGTATCAATTATCTATATAGTCTTATCAGTTATCTATATAGTCGTATCAATTATCTATATCATAATATCAATAATCATCATACTCATACTTTCATTCATTCCATTAATTGTTTTTCCTATGTCCCCCAAAAATTCATTTACTTAATCCTCAATCGCTGGCGCTCTATGCCCTCTATGATTTCCGTTGGCTCTTCGGCCTTCGGCTTTAACTCTTTTACTGGTCATCTGTGACCTTAATATCTATTCATAATCCTATTTCATCTTTACTCATATCATATCTTATCTGGTACTCTATGGCCTCCAGTATCTGATCGTAATCATCCGGCCTTCTATTGCCTCAAGTATCTGATTATAATCATCCAGCCCTTTATTGCCTCAAGTATCTGATCATGATCATCCAGCCCTCTATTGCCTCAAGTATCTGATCATGATCATCCGGCCCTCTATTGCCTCAAGTATCTGATTATAATCATCCAGCCCTCTATTGCCTCAAGTATCTGATTATAATCATCCGGCCCTCTATTTCATATTATCTCTTATATCGGACTTGAGCTCAATCAGTGACTTTTGGGTATGTTTGAGGCCTCACACTGACTCTCAAGCCATGGCGTCTTTTGGCCGCGCATTCTTCCGGTTACGCTTTACTCACCGCCATTCGGATATTTGGTACTCGGTGTGGGATCCGGGTTGTTGTACCAAACTCCTCGCTGGGCAATAAAAAAACATTCCCTCGGTACTCGGTGTGGGATCCGGGTTGTGTACCTCGAAGAATATAAAAGTATGGAAATGCCTAGACGTTCAATCAAGTTCCAAAAGCGGTTTACTTGATTTCCCGAATAGTGAAAAGAAAAGGAAATGATCAAAAGTGGGAGCGGAAAATAAACTATCAAATCTCTGCCCGCTCCATCCATCAGATTTCTCGGCTCAATTCGAGCGCTCTCATCTGGCTTTAGTAGGACATTTTGAGTATGAACCATTTACCGGTTAGTTCACATCTCACCTACCGTTTGGCCCCGATACTCGGTGTGGGATCCGGGTTGTTGTATCGAGTGCCTCCCAGCGAAAAAAAAGAATCGTCCGATACTCGGTGTGTGATCCGGGTTTTTGTATCGAACGGCTCAGCGTCATCAGTCCCTTGGCTGATAACAACCTGAGCACGACAGTCCGTAGCTGTCCTCTGGTGCCTCACCACCAGCTAGGGAAAAAAAGAAGTCATCTCTAGGTACCTTTAATCTAACTATTAATTCTGTTCCGTGCGCACTCTTTCTCTCACCTCTCGGTCTATCTCTTCACACCCCCCTTCCAAATTTGTGGTAATCGCATCAGCAAGCTCCCCAAAAGAGGTGATCAATCTCTCGCCGGTTACTTGCTGACATACGCGACTTGGCCTACCAGTTCCTTTCTCAGTAGGGTTGATCAGGGTTTCCCTTGGGTGAGCGTACTATCATTAGATAGCTCAGGTTTAACCATTTTTCCTCGCCCTATCTCAATATACTATCGATAAATATAATATCAATAAAACAAAAAGAAGCATACACTAGGAAACTCGGTTGTCGAAATTTTTCCGTCCAATGTTTTGTGTCTCTGTGCATGTGTTTTAATTATTTCCCTAATTCGGCTTTCATGTATTTGGTCTATTACCTTTATTTATCGTTGTCGGGTGGTTTTATTATTTACAAACATTGCATATTTCTTTTATATTCGTCTTATCGTCTAATAATAATTCAAGTAATGCATAATACACATTTATTTCATTTCATCATAACAATTCATGGGAAGTAAACCGTTAGTCTTTCTTTTATCTTTCGCTGGCATAACATACAGTGCGACTCTTGTGCGCATCCATGACAATAACTCAGGTGTCCGCAAGGTATCACCATTACTCGTGCTTCCTCTGTTTTGCACGCATAACATTCCACATAAGCCTTAGTCTGCTCCTTCATTGTTGTTGTAATCTCGTCCTCAATGTTTTTGACTTTTTCCATTAACTTGTGCCAGCTTTTCCCAAATTTGGTTATCTCTAATCTCATAGATAGAATTTCATATATTCTTTCAGTTGTTACATCTTTATCAATATCGATCAATTTTATTAATATGCAATGTTCGTCGGAGTACAGGTTTGAAATCGTTGATATATCCTCTTTAGCTCGTTTAATTAATTTTTGTTTGTTGATTAGTTCCTCTAGGTTATCGTTCTCGATGTTTAGGATACCCTTTAGTTTTTCTATAATTTTTATTGGTTCCATCTAAAATTATTAAATCTCTTTTAATTACCCTTTTAAATTTATTTAAATACTAATTAACTAACTTCATTCAATTTTTAGTCTTTTAATATGTTTTGCTTCATTTATCAACTACTATTTTAATCACTACTCGTTGTAATTTATTCTATTATCGTTGACTTCTCTACTTGATTCTATTGCTTTCCCCGTAGTTTATCGTTATTCCCTTACTTACCCCATTTCATTTTATCCCGCATTTTGCCCTTTTAATTATGTGTTGTTTGCTTATCGTTGGTGTCTTACAAAGGTGTTGTGTCGTCAAGTATTGATGGATGTTGAATGCTTTGACGTTGATATCTATGTAACTTTAACATAATTTCATCTCAGTTTGTTTGCTTGGGTTTTGTACAAGAAGATCATTCAATCCCGGCTGAGCCCCCAAATTTGTATGGTGGGTTACAGGGTTTCATTGTTTGTTTGAACTAATCGGTGGTTGCCCTCGTAACGCCATACAAAATGATACTGATCGCCACTTGGCACCCGTTGCTAGGCAACGTTGGTAATGTGTTCAAGTGGTGGATTGCCCGCAAAAATTGAGTACCATGTGCTAGTACTGTAGTTGCTCGGACAATCCTCGGGTTCACGAGCTGTCGATAGAAGACCTGTGCTCGCTTAGCTCTGTCCCTCATACTATACAGGATTCGTTCTTAATTGACTGTAGAAAACTGAGACTTAATAAGGTTACTTGCGACAATACTGACATGCAATTCCAAAGAAACGACTCAACTAAGACTAAAACTACTCTATTTGAATCAATCACATGTGGAATATTTACTGTTTGGCGTTTTGCAGCTGCGTTGCTCGACGTCGGGCACGTTCCTTACGTCCCGGTCGACGATTATTGATGAGTTGTTCTGTGGGCTTAGTGGTTGTCCGTGGCATTTGGGTTGGGGCGAAGATGAGCGGATAAGTGACCGCTTCACCCTCCCGGCATACTGCTAGGGCGACTTCGAGTCCCCGAATTTGAGTGCGCAGACTCTGATTGAGCTGCCGCTCTTCCTCCCAGCCTTTCTGAGCCGCTGTGAGTCGATGGTATACAGCTCTCACCTTTGCTGGATCAACCCAGGTTGCTTTTAACTGTTGAGCCTCTCGAGTTAATTGAAGGATTTGGGCGAGTAACTCTGCGTTCGATTGTCTTGCTCGTTCCAGTTCCGCTTGTAGAAGTTGTAGGGATGACATCACTATAATAGGAGAGCATTTAAATTCTGTTTTGTCTTCATTAAATCAAAGTTTTATTATTTAATTAAACAAATTGTATGAAGCTGGTTTATCTATGAGATATAATAACGAATAAGAAAAACCACAATAACACTTAATATTTAAATCAATTTCTACAACACTTCGTCATTACTATAGTTCTTCTTCAGGGGATTCTCTCTCTAAACTCCTCTTCAGAGCCGCCACTGTATAGGGCCGCCGGGTATCGCGGACTGGGTGAGGTGGATATGCCTCCGCGATGAGCCCGACGCGGATGTCCTCCTCCACGTTCGTGAGGTACATCCGGGCTTTGACCACATTGAGGTCCACTTGCTCTTGTACTTGTTCCCAGAAGGTGAGGAGATTTCTGGCGTGATCATATATTTCTTCGGCCGGGTACTGTTGTCCGGCGAGTCCACAAGGATCGGATTTGAGACCCAACAATCGCCAAGTAGTCGGGTGTGACCGCCAGGGTGGAAGTTGTTCAGTAGTCGCGGCGGCTGTTGGTACCTCTCCTGGGTGTGGTTCCTCTGCTACTTGAATGGTGATTTGGTCGATAGGCATATCTAAATTGTTATCGTTATCAAATTCGATTAAGTCGTCGGCTTATAATAATACTAGACTAAACGTTGATTATATTATTGCTCTTAGACCGATTAAACTCTACTAGTTGATTGTTGTTGCAACTCGAAACGACTAGGGTTATTTATCGATGATGTATTCTGTTGGCTAACTCCTCATAACTCTTGTTAATGATGGTAATAATTAGAACATGTTAGATGATACTTTTAGGGTTGGGCAGATGAGTGCGTCGAAACTCCACTATCTATCAGGCATTAATGTTTGTTAAGTGGATGGAAGTACCACTAATTAAGATTTATTTAAAATTTACTAAGTATTTAGTGCTACTATCTGTTAGAAATCAGTTTCAAAACTCAAAGGATCCGCTATGGTATCAGATATTGAGGTTGATTTAAAGTTTACCAACTACCTACTGCTGTTTGAGATTAATTCTGAAATTTATTAAACATATAAACGTCATATCAATTAACATGAAGTTACAATTTACTAATACCTAACATCGATGTTGATTACACTAATTCTAAAATCCGCTATTCCATGATACTAATGTTTATTCGAAACCGAGTTAAAGTTTACCGGTTGTACTTAATTTGACGATATTCAATTTAGTCACATCCTGTCAGGGCGATGTTGGCGGAAACGTCAATCCCTTCGATCGAGCGGATGTTAAATTCATTCAAGGTAGGTTTCCGGTTTCCGGTTGATTCTCTCAAGTTAATTTAGTTATCGATCGGCTACTTCTGTTATCGACTTAGTGCAATTTTCGGTTGTGTCGTGCGCGTAGACTTCCTAATGGTGGGACTCCTTATCAAGCATCACTTTGATATTCATCGTTTGATGTGTTTATTCGTCTAAGTTGGACGATATCGGATTTTACGCGCGTCGTAAGTCAATTTCTCGTGATTTTGTTGGTGTATTTATTAACTTTATAGTTATTCGTTTGGCGTCAGGGTATTCGTCAGATATCAAGAAAATCCTTCTAACTGAATGGCTATCATCAAGTTGAATCTAATATTATTAACCGGTTCGCGTTTCTAATTCGGGTCATTTTCGATTTTATCCCTGCCTTTCAACCATCGTGTTAATTTTGAATTTCTGTCATTTTTATTCAGTAACGGATTGATATTTATTTGTTGATTCACTCATCACGATTTCTCTATTTTAATCAGATTTTATTTTTATTTTGGTATGTGAATAATATTTTATACCCATTTTATTCTGAATTGCTAAGTTTTTCAGTGAGGAATTTATATATTTTAATCCATCTAATTAAATCAAAGGAAAAGCTCCGTTTATTACGCAATGAGTTTGTACTATTAATCAACGAATTATTTTATTATCATCGATCGTTTTTTCGACATTTAACCAAATGAGTGCTTTATTTTTAATTCGTAATTTTTCCTTTTATTTAATCAGTGAATAATTCTTAGCAATTAACTAGACGATTACTTTATAATAAATCTTTAATTCCTAACGTTTCTCCTTTTGTTTAATCGATGAAGTTTGGATTATTAATCAACAGATTATTTTATTTTTATCAATAATTTTCACCATTTAACTGAATGATTACTTTGTTTTAAGACTTTTCCTTTGCTTAATCAATGAAAATTTGGATCTTTAATCAACAATTTAATTAAGGGATTTCATACTGTTATTCGAAAATTGTTTCACCTTCAATTGATACGTTTCTTTATTTGAAATCAATGAATTCGATTCTTAGTTGCTTTCATTTTTATCGGGGGTTGATTTTGTTTAGATCAATACATTACTCGTTCTTACTCCAAGGTAGATTGCTTTTATTGAAATGAATTATAATAATCTAACTGATGGAATTATTTGCTAATACCCTAATCAATAATTCACGAGCGTTTAAATTATCTTTACCCAACATTTACTTAGATTTTTAGCCATAAAACACTTTACTTCTACAATCAATGGTTGCTTTAATTTTTAACAATAATTTCAATTTAATCGAATTCAATGATTCCCAATAAATTTTATTTATTTCAAAATGTTAATCCAAATAAAACACTTTACTTTTACAATTAATGGTTATTTTTTAATAATTTCAATTTAATCGAATTCGATGACTCCCAATGAATTTTATTTATTTCAAAATGTTAATCCAAATAAAACACTTTACTTTTACAATTAATGGTTATTTTTTAATAATTTCAATTTAATCGAATTCAATGATTCCCAATAAATTTTATTTATTTCAAAATGTTAATCCAAATAAAACACTTTACTTTTACAATTAATGGTTATTTTTAATAATTTCGATTTAATCGAATTCAATGATTCCCAATAAATTTTTATCTATTTTCAAAATGTTAACCAAATAATTATAACAACGATTTCAGTTAATTTAACCCGAGTACCCTTTCCCTTTAATAGGCCTTAGACGCATATTGTGTTCATATTATATTTATTGAGTGCCCACTGGACTACTCGGTGTGATGATTTTAAGCCGTATGTAACATAATTTTAGGTCGATTTTACAGAATTGAGAAACGAGGAAGCAGCCAGAGACTTCTTCCTTATTTCTCGCTTCAGCTATAGGGATAATATTGACGTTACGACCGCTGCGTTGCGCACGCTGAGTCTTCACGGGTACATATCATTGGCGATTTTCCACGCACTTACATGCCTCTGTACTATGTTGATTTTACTATCTTGCGTGATGTGTCGGCTGTGGGCCGGAAAAATTTCGACATTAAAATTTATAAAGCATATAAAATAAGTTAGATATATGTAGAATAATTTAAATATTTCAATAATATTTATTAATTAGGACAAAATAACAGAAATTACCCTTCATGACCATTCCAAAATTTTCATACAAAACATAAAATATCATAATAGAAAACATAAATGCCTCTCTCCCCACACCGCCGTCAAGCAGAGCTCTACAGAGATGCTATGAACGTGGTGTGGAAAGATGGCTCCAACATAAATATTTCTCACCTAGAATAATAAAACAAATTCTCGAAATGGTTCTAAACTGGTCTGAAAAATGGTTTACAAATAGATTTAAAACAATTCACAATTTTCAAAATGGTTAAAGTTCAAACTTGGTTTGAAAAAATGGTTAATGGTTAAATGGTTAAGTTAAATGTGAAAATGGATCAGTATATATACCTATTTGTGTGACGTGTGATTTTTGATGCAGTAAAACAAAATTCGACCTTGTTATTTTCTAGCAAATTCTATTATTTATTTTATTATTTTTCGATTTATTTTTATAATTTTTTATTTAAAATTTTTATTGAATTATTACTAATTCAAAATTTTCGATTTAAATTTCATTTTAATGAACTTTAATTGATTTTTTCAATTTCGTCGAATTTGTTATGTTTTCTTGTTATATTTGTGTAAGTATCGTGCGAATCTTGGTGCATTTTGTTAATATTTTAATTTATTTTTATGTTTATTATTTTATATTTAATTCTTTTATTTTCTCAGATTTTATCGGGTTTACTTGATGTTTCAGTGGGTTTATTTAAATTGCGTGTTATTTTTGCGTGTGTGTTTCTGATCCATTTAAACATTTTCCAAGGCCGTTTACGTTCTGGCCCAACAAAATTAATTTGACAAGTGAGTGTGAATTGAGTGTTGATATAAATAATAGTAAAAATGGATATAAAAAAATTGATCCTAAATTTGAGTTAGTATTGCCTTACTCTGAAGGGTTTACAAATTATAAAAAGAAGTTAATTAAAAAGATGGGAAATTTAGAGTATAAGATTGTCTCTAATTCGTGTAAGGTACGCAATATGTTTATTAATAAATCAACAACTCCGGTTGTATTGTGTTCTGATCTCGTTTATCAATTTACATGTAATGGGTGTAACGCCACATACATTGGAGAGACTTCCCGCCATCTCTGTACTCGAGTTCTAGAGCATTGTCGATTGAAGGGTTTGACCAATATTAGAGGCTGTAAAAGTGAAATAGTAATGTCTGATTTTAGAATTTTTGTTGAAAAGTTTTATTAATTATTGTGAACGCGTGATATGTGAAGCATTCTGATGTTGGGCCAAGACACGATTTTGTTTAAGTGAATCGGTAATACACACGCAAATACAACATGCAGATTTAAAATCGGATCCATAAAACACCAACTAGCCATGTGGTGGGTTACTGGGTTTTGCTATTTGTTTTAAACGTCCTTGTGTTTACCCCGGTAACGCCATATAAATATCTCCTAGTTACCACTCGGCACCCGTTGCTAGGCAACGTTGGAAATGTGTTCGAGTGGGTGAATTGTCCGCAAAAAGTGAGCGTTATTACTAATGCTGTAATTGCTCGGACAACCCCTGGGTTCAACGACCCGTCGATAGAAGACTTATGCTCGCTTTGCAAGTCCCTTGTGTGTGAGGGGTTTCAAGATCAGAATCATTTTAGTGAGAGCTGGATTCGGTGATAACGTTCCTGGAGCCATGACAACGGCTACCTGACGAAGTGTGAGTACCCATGAAACAGCTGCGGGGTTTTTAATACTTCTCAAGTTTAAAACATCACTTTGAATAATTAAACAACCTTTATAATTTAATTAAATCTACAGATTAAACAAGCTTAAATCAAATAAGTTTTATTCGACATCCGAGCGGCTCTACGTCTGGCACGCTCTTTTCGCCCAGGCCTATAACTGCTGGACGGTGTTGTAGTAGGAGTTACGGCGGGCGTTGGATTGGTTATTGATTCCCGATAGGCCAACTGGGATGGGGCGAAGACAAGAGGGTAGGTTACTGCCTCTCCCTCCCGGCTGGCGGACAAGGCAACTTCCAACCTCCTTATCTGTGTTCGAAGATTTTGATTCAATTGCCGCTCCTCGGCCCAGCCCTTTTAAGCGGCTGTAAGCCTGTGGCGTAGGGGCTTAACCTTAGCTGGGTCCACCCATGTGGCTTTTACTTGTTGCATCTCTCTGGTCAGCTGGATAATTTGCTCATACAGCGCTTTGTTCGATTGCTGGGCACGAGTCAGCTCTTTCAGCAGTAGTTGGATGGGTTCCATTACTATTAATAGAGACATTTAAACGATTAGTTATTTTTAAAAAATTTTGTTAGTATACGTTCCGTTAAACAAATAAGGGATTCTCTCATTAAGGCTCACGTAAAATAAAATAGTTAAAAAAAAATAACAAACTATTTATTTAAAAAACCTTTACCAAACGGATTGTGATAAGTTAGATCAGAGAGTATTCTACCATGAGGCGGTAGTTCAGGAGGCGGGAAACCCCCTTTCCTATTAATTCTCTGTTATGTTTTATGAAAACCACCCCCATATGAAATGCATTTTCATAACATAAATACAGTCCTTTGAAAAATCCAATTCACATGCACTTAGGCCATGGGATCCCCCAACAATTTTAGGTGTGCTAAATCACTATAAAATTCAAAGGGGTGTGGGCTTTGAATAATGTTCCATGACTTAGGGCCATCTTATCCAATAGAAATTATACCTTTCCACCCACTCCTCCGGAGAATAGCCGGATATGGTCATTACAGGTCGCTTGGTGTTGCGAGCCCGCGTGATCTTCGGCCGGTTACCGAGAGAGGCCTTGCATTGTGGTGTGTGTATGTAACTGCTGGCAATCCGACCAGCTAATAAGTCCTCTTCCACGTTTGCCAAGTATTGGCGCGCTCCAACTACTTGTAGATCCACCTGTCGTTGGTGGTTTTCGAGTTGTTCGAGGAGATGATGGGCCTCCGCGTGGATTTCCCAGGCCGGGCTCCATTCTTCCCATGGTCGATCGGCCAGCCATAGGTCGTGGTCATTTTCTGTCGATTGTCTGTCGATTAGTCGAGGCTCCGGTTGGGAGAACTCGGGGCACCTCTCCTACCGGAACTGTTCCCATGCCCTCCTCCATCGATCGGCCACGTGGATTGGAGTATATGTCATTAAACTGGGTTTCTCTGAATAAGGAAAATCATTAGTGACACTGTATGTATCTTTAATTGAACAATTTTAATGGCTAATTAAAATTCAAATCAAATCAGTTAGGAACACTATACTGAGGGTCAATTCCTTTAACGGTTATGCGTTAACCCTCAACCCTGTTCATTATGGTTAGTACTCAAAGGAGTAATCATTGAACAAAATTCGTTTGACTAATCATAGTTTCTATAAAAAACATTCGTTGGAAACTTCGATAAAGATGTCAATTCCATAGCGATACCTTAATTAAATTCATTAAAATCTTAGGAGTGAAAAGTCAATTTCCTACAGATAGTTTAGTTTAGGGTCCTAAAAATTATGTAATTAAAATATCAGTCAAAATCAAAAAAAATTCTATGATCCCGCTGGTAATCTTATTCTAATGGTTGACCAAAATTATCAAAAATTCAGATTTGTAAAATCGGTTTAGGTAAATTATTGGGCTAAAGATCTAAAATTTATCGATTTCACAAGATTCACGATATGAAAATTAAATTTTTGTAAGGGTTATTGAAGAAAAACTTCTAAGAAATGTCACTTTCTAATAATTCAAGCTAAAGTATGACTAAACTATCAATAAATTTATTTACCTTGTTTAACAAAATCCTACAATCAGGATTAAGATTAAACTCGTATAAATCATCTAGTAAAAATCCATAATAAATATCAATAAAATGTGAGTAAATTGTCAGTTAAATAATCGTTTCTTATTTACCAAAATCAAAAGTCAAAGTTATATAAATTATCTAACAAAACTCACAAGGGATTTACAAATCAAAAATATTCAAATATGATTAAATTATCATGTTTTTTATATAACTTATTTAATTGTAAATTAAAGGGAGGTAATTTCAAATTTTATTTAAATCGAAAATATTAACAAGTATATTATTAATTATATAATGATTGAAAATTATTACTGTTTCAGAGGAAGATTAGGTAGAAAATTTAAGTTACCTGCTCTACATAAATTTAATTCTAGAAGCTCGACAGGGGTGGATGATCGATTCGCCAGCACTTCTTCGTTGAGATTGAATTGATAAGCCATTAGTAGAACCTTTTAGAAAAAAAATGGCGTTTCAATATTGGTACTTATTTATAAAGTAAAAGCATGCGGTGTAGAATCACACCTCGTCATATTCTCTACCCCTCAGGTGTGTCTCTATATCCGGTTGGCATGTACAGTCGTTGTCCAGGATTCAGATTTTCAACACGACATGTGTGGTAAGAACTGGGATCTTTTCCTTATTAATTTACTTATCGATTTTTAGAAAATTTGGTATAGTATTTTGTGAAATTTACCATTTCTTAACGCGTGGGATTGCAGCATGAAAAATTGGAACCTCTTAACGTAAACTTTTTATTCATTTATAATATTCTTATGGTCTTGCTGTGTAGATTTCGGTACGTTGGAGTTCTAACATTTGTTAGCGGATAATAAGGTGGACAATCTTTGGGAAATCTGTTGGGTGGTTGTCAAAAATGTCTTTATTTAAACTTACAGAAGGCGTAGAGGAAAATTGATATTCGCTGGTCGAGGGGTTAATATGGAATTCCCATTCGGCGACATGATTCTATCTCCAAAGTTCTCCGAATCTGAGGTGACAATAAGAAAAATTCGCTCCGGTGGAATTATGCATGTTCATTTAAGTTTGTGAATCAACTAAATATAATCACCTCTTGATTGTTTTATTTGGTGGTGGTTTTGATTTATGTAATGTATTTTATTAATTAGGACTCATTTTGATATTTTATTGGCGATCTTTTCGTTTAATTCATGTCGGAATTTTAAAATCCTAAATTTGATGGCGAAAAGGGGTTGTAGACTAATCGCAGGTATTAAGTCCAAATTTTTCTCTCCTCTTTATTCTATTTAGGTAATAAGGTACACTAAGTTCATGGTAGTTACTTAAGTTTATAATTTATTCGCAGATCATCTATTATTGTGGGTTCTTGATAACTTTTCTATTAATCTAACTCTGCTTTTAGGGTTTTAAAATTTTATATTCGTATTTAATTCAAATTGTTAACAACGATTTCATTTCATTATTCGCCGTTACCTTCCTTTAATTGATCTTAGGCGCATTGTGTTCATATTATATTTACTGAGTGCCCACTGGATACTCTGTGTGATAACTTTAAGCCGTATGTAGCATAAATTAGGTCGAATTTAATTAAAACGAGGAAAGAGGAAGTAGCCAAAAGACCCCTTCCTTATTTCTCCTTTCTTCTATACGGGATAATATTGACGTTCCAATCCCTGCGTTTCGCACGCCGGGTCTTCATGGGCACAGATCATCGGCGATATTCCACGCACTTACACGAATCTGAATAATATGTGGATTTTACTGACTTGTGATGTGTCTTGGCTGTGGGCCGGAAAAATTTCGACAATAAAATGAATAATTAATGAAACAAACTGATTTTAGGTTTTATAAATATTTATTAATGTATTAAAAGCAATATAACAAATTACTTGCTAAAGCATAAACATCATACAACAAAATACTACTCTCCCCACGCCGACGTCCAAGCAGAGCTCTACCAAGGTTGCGAGGATGTGACGTGAAGAGAGAGTTTTCAAAAAAAAAACTCCCACTCACCTAAAGTAGATTTAAAAGTATTTAGTGATTTCAAAAATTCAAAAAAATGGTTTTCAAAAATGGTTTTAACGTTTTTTATTTTTTTTAATTGTGTAAAAATGAATCGGTATATATACCTATTTTTGTCCTTAACCTCGCCTGTTCGTTTTGATTTAGTAAAACAAAATTCGACCTTGAAATTTTCTAGTGTATTCTAATCTTAATTTTTATTATTTTTTAATTTATTTTGATAATTGTTTATTTGAATTTTTTATTGAATTGTTTCTAATTCAAATAAAAGTGGAATGTTGTTCAATTGTTGGTATAATATTAGTATAAAACTGGAAAATAAGAGCGGTACGCTGCTAAAATTTTCCGAATTAATTAAAATACTTATCGAAAACAGTAAAGTAAAAGTGGAATGTTGTTCAATTGTTGGTATAATATTAGTATAAAACTGGAAAATAATAATGTGGAACACAGTAGTTATAATAGGGATAAGAGTAAGAGAGATAATGTGAGGATATTTGATATAACGAAAGGTTTACGGGCCATAGACAAATCATCAATACGGATAACGATAGGAGAGACTATGGGAATGGACATAATGATAGATGATATAGCGGTATAGGTTAACAATTGGAGCAGATAGGAAAATAATGGGACCTAAAAATCGAAAAGCGAGCATAGGCCTTCTATCGGCAGCTCGTTGGACCCAGAGATCGTTCGGTCAATTATAGCATTAGTAATAGCGCTCACTTTTTTCGGACGATCCACCCACTCGAACACAGTTCCAACGTTGCTTAGAAACGGGTGCAGAGTGGTAAACGAACAATATTTGTATGGGGTTGTCTGGGTAACAACCATACAGTTTCAAAATATCAACAATCCAGAAACCCACTATTATTAATAATTATTATTATCTTTATACATTCTCAAACGTTTAACGAGACCCTTAGAACCTTATTGCCGATGATATGATTTACACCTTTGGTAATAATACCGTTGTCACTGCTCATTGTTATAGGATACTTCAAAGGTTCATTGAAGGGACGTTAAGGTCAGACTTGAGTTAGCACGGTATTCGGATTGTCATGTGGATAATTTGATTCTCTCGGTCATGAACATTGACTTGTATTTTTTAAACAATATACTAGAGCTTGCAATACCAATAACTCATTTACGAATAACGTTGTCTTAAAATATATGGGAATGGGATACGAACCTGGGTGTCCCAAAAAATGCTTCTATCACATCGGCAAGGTGTCGTGGGTACGAGCATTGGTGTAGAGACCTTCCCAAACTATACCACGAGATAAATTACATTCTCCCTCTTCTTATTTAGATGATGCAACAATTCCAAAAAAGGAACGTTTCCGTGTAAACCTATAAATATATTTTTATAAATTAATAACAATCAATTAACGATAAATGTGTTTAATAACCATCTTTCGACCTATTTCAGTGGAACAGGCAGCACAATTATTCGAACGGTTTAGAAAAAACGTGGCCAGATACCACGCAGAACCAATTACGAAAAACCAGAGGACCGAGGCGCTAGTATGTCGCTGTCAACGTATGGAGCAAACCTGGGTGAGGCCCGAAGAAGCGATGAAAAGTCAAGTCTCATGGACCCAAAAGGATATTAGGAAATTGGCAGTCTTTGAAAAGAGGCTCACCATTTGCTAATATTCACTCGCTAGCACACGTACCAACATCGTTTTTGACGGGTGGCTAGCGACTATCTTTTATTCGGGCACTAGATAGGGATTGGTTAACCCTTAGACCCTTCATCAAGTTTTCTTGTTACCCATCAGTGCCCAGCATTATGTTCTCTCAAATTTTAGGGTGTTTAGCTGATGTTGTATGTTCTATTTTAAGTTATCTTGGTGCTGGGGTTTCGTGCTATATTACTGATACATTTAAACCATTTTTAAGGCCGTTTGTGTTCTGCCCCAACATTTTTCTTACACATGTTGGGCCAGTACAAGCTTTTGTTTAAATGGATCGGAAACAGCACGCAAATACAACACGCACATTTCAAAATCGGACCCTTAAACATCTAATAAACACCTAAAAATGCGAGAAAAACACATAATTTAACATATAAAATAGAAAACATAAAATTAAATTAAAATATTAACAAACGCACCAAGATACGCACGAGTTGACATAGAAATAACATGATAACAAAAGATTTGACCGAAAAAGTGACAATTTACAAAAAAAATTAAAAGAGTTCATGAATAAAGCGAACAAAAATAAAATAATTTTAATCAGAAATGATTGAAATTAAAAAATAAATGAGTAAATTGTAAAAGAAATCAAAAAATAATAATAAATTAGAAATTAATTAGACACATAATTGCAAGGTCAAATTTTGTTTTAACGCATAAAAAATAACACGCAAGGTTAGGGTCACAGAACAGGTATAAATACCAATCCATTTTCACAAAGTTTTAATGAAAAAAAAATTACTTTTCACTCAGTGAACAAATTACTTTTGTCAGACCAATTCAAAGGAGCAACTCTCGATAACTGTTTTCATTCTACGAATCAAGTATCTTAATGTAAGCTCTACTTGATCGTATGTGTGAGGACCTTTTGTCGTATGTTGATATGCATGAACTATGAACGAGCTATGATGAAATGGTTTCAACAAATATATGTATTTATGAAAAAATGAATTTTCAGTTTGATGAGTCGAAATTTTTCTGGCCCACAGCCACACATCACACAAGAAAGTAAAATCATAACATAACTAGTCACACTGTGTAAGTGCGGTTCCTCCGCCTACAGTGTGTGCCCGTGAGAGCTCTGTCGTGCGTAACGACGGATCTCGAACGTAAATATTCTACCGTATAGGGGCAGTGGGAAGATTGAGAGCTAGACTTTTGGCTAGATCTCTTTCACCCATCTCCCGTAAAATCGACCTAAATACTAAATTACACATCGGCTAAAATGATAACACCAAGTAGTCCAGTGGGCACTCGTAAAATCTAATATGAACACAAGAACCTTAGGACAAAAATTAAGGCTCGGGTAGTGGGGACTTGAAAACGATGCGATGCAGATAAATTTAATAAATAAATGGAAATTAAACTAAAGTAATTTAAAGTAATTGAATCCATACTATTAAACTAGATGTGACGTAAATAAATTATTCAAATTAAAATTAGGAAATCATAACTAAATTTGTGACCAGAACATTCATACGAGAAGACTTTTGCAACGTAATCAGGGGATAGTAATTAATTAAATAAATAATCCAAAATTAAATACTCACGTAATAAAAATCAAGAAAAATTTAATGCATATTAATGATTTAAAGTATCCTCGGATCTAATCTAAAGTAGTAAATGACTTATGAGTAAGAAGCCGGAGAAAATAGAGTAAAGAAACGAAACAGCAAGCGACAGAGTAGAAATAACTGATTCCGAGAAAATTACGACAGGATATAGACCCGCTAAAGTTTCATAACAGTAATAAAAATTGAGGCATTAAACATTGATAAATGATAAACCAAATTAACGATTAGCGACGAACCTTTTCCACTAATTGAAAGATAAATATACGATTCATGAATCCAAGGATAATAAAATTTACTATGTTGCGAATAACCGATAAAAAACGACCAAAATAATCATATTAACCGCACACGAATAAATCCATTAATAATTGTACACAATGATAATAGAACAAGATAACAAAATATCACAAATGATTCGCAGATGTAAACATGAGAACCCAGTTTTCGTGAGGAGATTCGAATACCACAGACTTGCCACGAATGATATTGAATCTTTGGAATCGAATAAAATTAGGAACACCCTGAAATTAATGAAAGCGATAAAATCAGAAGTTCCAACCAAGAGAACAAACCATAGTGCAATAACATGTCCCAACTAAAAATCCAAATGAAGATTTAGACCCTTTCCTAGCCATAATATCCTCTTCATTGAATAACGGTCATCAAGTATTCCGCCCAGCAGTTTCTCCCTAACCAGCCTGTACAATTAAATCTTCTTTCAGTAATGACAATAGTCCAGAGCGACTTGTAGTGTTTTCTTGGATACATCGTCGTCGAATGAGAATAGTAATTCGAATGATAAGCACCAAAATTCCAATCGACAAGTGAAAATCGTGATTAAATGCACATTGATACATAGACCCAATACAGATCAAATTGTTTGTTCATACGCCAAATAAACTACGAATAGGTCATAGTCCGAGATTACCGCGGAATAAATCACCAAAAAGCTGACACAAATGACAAGTCGATGACGATGATCAAATCAACTTATCATAACCAAGGAAGATGAAACGATCAATAGAAATGAACTTTTACCGCCGAACTAAACAAAATAAATAATGAACAGCATCAAATAATCAACAATAAATAACTAAAATAATTATATTAACACTCCACCGCGAAAACGAATAAATTGAATGACAGATCATTCACCCCACCACGCCCTCGCAAATAATTCACGAATATAAAAGAACCCAGTAAAAACTCACATTTCATACCACGTAAATGAACCACCTAACAACTAGCACCGATAGTGGACGTGTTCGAGCTCGAGATTCTTTACGAGACCGGATCTCAAGAAATGATACTCAGAGGCCTAGCGAAGGAGAAAAATCAGGTAATTTCGCACGTTATGCTTCAAATTTTATCCTAACAAAATTCACCCTAGTAACACTCGATAGGAAAATAGCATAAATCACTAACGTCCATGTTTTACACACGCAGGCGCATCGATAAGAATTATGGGTAATTAATTATTTTCACGTTTAGATCGCAGAGACCCGCATGGCAATTGGAGTGACAATTCTCGAGTGACTCTACAGATCCCGAGCGCTTCTGCCGCTCGATACCGACAAGTTCTGTGGGATAACGGATATCTGTTATCCACTTACGGAGACTCCAGTTGGCCAAGAAGATCAGAATATCAAGCTGAAGAGATCGAGTTGCCAAGTATCGCGATTAAGCGCGAGCCGGGCCACAATCCAGCACGAGAAGCCCGCCAGCGAGCCGAATACGCGGCCATGAAGATGGAAGAACTCGAAAGAAAGTACCACCGGAAAGCAGTGTTGGCCCGACAGCGACTAGCGCAAGTGAACAGAGACATTGCAAGTGGTGCTATCCCGAGTACCGATGGATTCCCGCCAGAATATGGAGTGTCTTTCGAACTAGACGACCCGAGGCTAATGCAGATGACAGCACCGACAAAAATGGTGATACCGGAGAAACTCGTGCAGTCAACACTTCGAAATCGGCTCGGATCGCGTCAAACCGGCGATCATACCTATGCGAGCAGGCATCCTCAATGGAATCCCAAGCACAACAATCGAAGGAGTGAACGTTTTAATGGTCAGGAATGAGTTGTATCGATATGTTTTAGTTTTTTTTTTTTTAATAAATGTTTGTGTCTCACGGGTTATTCTATTTTTTTTTTGTTTTCTCAAGTAATTACTTTGACAATTAATGTAACAAAATGAGATATAAATTTTTACTCTTTTTGCAATAACATTCTAAATATTTTATAGATGATAAATGATAGGAAAAGATAGGACGTTTTTGTTATTAAACTTTGACCACCCAGAGTATTAATACCAATCAGCTAAGACGCATGAGACGCAGCCGATAATACACCGTAAGAATAATTAATATAGAGGATCAATAGAGTTGAATCAATATTGTAAATGACTGATCATTTAAGTATTGTAATTTTAGAAATGAAAGCCACGAAAATATTGCACCAAGAGCTGAAAGGACTCAGAAGAGAAAATCAACACCTGCACCGACAACTTCTACAACAAAGCCGAGAGATGCAACAGCTGAAAGCCACTTGGGCCGAACCCGAGAAAATGAAATCATTATACCAGCGCCTCACTGCCGCACAACAGGGCTGGAAAGAGGAAAGAGTGTTGAACCAGGCTCAGCGAACACAAATCAAAGGACTGGAGGTCGCCTTGTCGGCGTGCCAGGAGGGAAGTGCAGTGACTTACCCTCTGGTATTCGCTCCGGCACAATTAGCCTATCGCGACCAAGAAAGAGCCCAATCAGCTAGCAAGAAGCCCAGATCACACGCTCGACCAGGTCGAACCGAGCGGTTGCGAAGACGTGCCCAAGGAGTAGCCAAATAAAATGAGAAACTCAATGTCTGATGATAATTTAATTTGTTTGTCATTAAATAAAAATTGTTTCGTTTATTATGATATTATTTGTAAATAAATATAGAAATGAAAAGTATTAAATAGAAAATGATAAAGGGACCTGAAATAGAAGACGGACATAGGCCTTCTAACGGCAGTCCGCTGAACCCAACATAGGACTAACCCTTAGCAGTTCTGATATCGGAACTCACCTTTGGACGTCCTGTGACCAGTGGTTACATTACCAACGTTGCCTAGCAACGGGTAACCATTGGAGGGAGCAAAAAACTATTTTATATGATTGGGGTGAAGGTCATCCACACCACTAACCCCACACACATCAGGTACCCAGAAAAGATTTAGTCACTGTTCTAACCCAATAATCAAATTAGTTTAAAATTATAATCTTTTGTTTTTTAATTTAAATAATTTAAAAATTCTTGCGACACAGTTTTAGGGATATTTGGCATAGAGAATATTTTGAGGGTTTGCGATATTAAAAGGATATTATGATAGAAAAAAAATCACACCACAACAACAGATTCTTAAAAAAAATCGGAGATTCTAATTAATTGATTTTATAATTATTTAAAATAACAGTTAGAATCATATTTAGTGAAGCAAAAATTAAAATTTTATTTTGAAAATATTTCAGTTTACAACCTCAACATCGAAGTTTTTCGAAAATCCAGGAATTAGTTTTATATACTGCCATCTTATTAGAGAAATACAGTGAATATATATATATACATATATATATATATATATATATAATTCTAGAAAGATGACAAAATTTGATTTAATAAGCCTTAAAATATTGATTAATAAAAAAATTATCTTATGTTTAAATATTAGAATTTACTTATAACTACATTTGCAAATTTAGCACGATTTTAAAATTTTAAACGTGTAATATATTCACAACGATTTTTATGAATAAAATAATATGAAAAATGCTTTATTGCCCATACGTAGAAGTCGGACAATTAGTGATTCAGAAAGTACTGAACTTCCAGATTTTGTCAGTACTGTTAATTCATTTAATAGCAATCTGGGCGAAGACAATATAAATATTGTTACTGCTCTAGTTCTGTGTACAATATGGTGCATTATAAGTGTACTAAACAACATTATCAGCAAGAGTCTTTTAAACAATTTTCCATACCCATTAACATCTACATTGGCCCAGCTTTTGGCTACTGCAATATGTGCATATCCACTCGTAAAAATTTGGAAAATACCAGAAATAAATTGGAAAGATATATCGTACAAATATATCGTAAAAATGATCATTCCATTGGGCTTTGGTAAATTCATGGCTGCATGTGGTACTCACATTAGTGTTTCTAAGTTGCCAGTATCATATGCTCATACGGGTAAGAATTATTTTAATCAAATTCAAAATTATTCAAAGTCATTTAGTTAAAGCCTCAATGCCTATATTTGTTGTGATTTTTTCATATTTGTTCTACAAAGAAAAGTATTCGTTAAAGGTTTATATTGATTAAATTAGTTATCATATTTAATGACATTTCTTAATTTTTTAATGAAAAAGTTAGCTAATTATAGTATATATTTGTATCAAGTATTCAACAAAATTTAATCAATAAGTTTTTTTCTGTTTTCTAAATTATTTAAATCTCATCATTAAAAGCAAATAAAATCACTTTTAAAAATACTCATTTTTACTCGTTGTATTGTTCAGTCATGACAAATCTTTCTAATTTTCATAAAGCTTAAGTAGAGCCAAGTTCCTCATCAACATCTTGATTTATCTCAGCCGACTGTAACATTACTGTTAACTATTCAGAAACACTCTCCACAAATACATGAAACTCTGTGTTTTTATAATTCCCAATAATTCCTTCCAATCTATCCATTGTCTCTGTCAGCGCATTTTGTGCCTTTGTTATTTAAAAGCAAGTGCAACTAAGAAATGTAGTTTTAGACGTTTAGAATTTCATAGATAGTAGAAATTGTGGAACTCAAATAACTCGAAGTTCAAAGTACACATGACAGGATAGTTTATTAATACCGAACTCATTGAAAACGACCATTCATAGGCTATAATATACACGTTGGTCTGCTAGAATTGAATGTATTAAACCAATTGCTGAAAATATTCCTGCAATTAAAAGTGCCATAGATTCTGTTCTAGAATTAAACTTAACATGGGAAATTCGTTCAGATCTGAACGGAATATAAAAAAAAATATATGGAATCGTTTGAATTCTTAGTAATGGCTAAAATTTGGTACAAAGTCCTTCAAGTTATAAATTATAGAAATATTGTTTTACCAAGCTCGTGATGCGACAATTGATGTAGAAGTAGCGAATTTTTGTCAAGTCTTCTTGATGAATTACAAACAATAAGAGATAGTTGGGAAACTCTCTTCAATGAATGTAAATTGTTTGGTTCATCTTTAAAGAGATAAATACAGATTTTGAAACAAAACGTAGTAAAAGGAAAAAATGGGGGAACGAATTAGAAATTAGATTGTATTATTGGAAATATTAAGAGAAGATTTAATACGGCTAAAGAAATTGATTCGTTATTCAATGTATTATGGTTATTTCATAACCTTAATGATGAAGAAATACACACGAAGTCCAACAAATTACAAAAAGTATATGAAAATGATATTGACGATAATCTTGGTAAAGAAATACTCCATTTGAAATCAATTTATGTGGCCAATATACAAAACAAATCTCTCTCGCCCATTCAGTTACTAAACATGATTTAACAGAATATTATATCAGTGGCAATATGATGAGATTTAATGGCGCAAATTGGTCATTTTATTTAATAGCACATTTTTATGACTTATTATTGTAAAATTATTATTCACAAATTAAACGCCCATTAGTTAACACATGCAGTGCCATTATTATAAGAAAAGTTTATTACCCAGAGTCAGCATTAAAAGTTATTTATTTGCTATATATATATAGAACGGTGTTAGGAAGAAATTACATAAGACGAAATTACATAGGAAGAAATTACATAAGAAAAAATTACATAAGAAGAAATTACATAAGAAGAAATTACATAAGAAGAAATTACATAAGAAGAAATTACATAGAGAAGAAATTACATAAGAAAGAATTACACAAAAAAAAATTGCACAGAATTAGTATTTATTGTTTTTTATGACTCTAGTAGAAAATTAGAGTTTTTGTGGTCTATTACTAAATTTAATCTAATAAACTATTTTATTATTATATATTATATTGATAAAAGTACTAATAAATTTAAGATTAAAAAAATTTTATAAGTGTAATTTTTATTAACATTTTTGTCATACTAATTATGTGTAATTCTTTTTTATGTAATTTTTTCTTATGTAATTTCTTCTCTATGTAATTTTTTCCTATGTAATTTTGTCTTATGTAATTTCATCATGTAACCATATAGAACATATATAATTATATTTTTGACGAGAATTTATGGTGATGCTCATGACATAATACGTGTTAAAATTCCCTCGCAAAAGATGAGTATCGCACCATATTAGAACATATTCTGTATGAATAAGAAGATCAGTGATAACTGTTGAACAATCAAAAAGAAAATACTCTCAAATTTTATGTTTTTTAGTAGAATTTTCGGCTAATAATAAATTAATATTTTCTACAAAATTTGATTATGAATCAGATTTATTTAAGGTACAGTAAACCCTCCAACTGCGCGGTTTTTCATTGCGCGATTTCGCAATTGCGCGGCCAAACCTTTAATACCAAAATTTCGATCTGCGCGCTAAAAATTTCGTAGCTGCGCGGTTTTTTTTGTTTTTGTCTATTTTAACAAGAAAAATCATGGAAATTGTGGAAATTGTGACTTTAGGTAGAACAATTGGTGGGGACGGTTTTCAAAATTTAGAATCAGAAGATATCACGGAAGTCCTTGTGTCAAATGAAGAAAATAATACTGTTGACGATATTTTGACACAGTTCGGCGGTAATAATGATGAAAGTGAAGAAGATGAACAGATTACAGAAGAGAAAAAGTTTACTACCGAAAAACTATCAAGTTTTTTAAAACTTGGTAGTCAACTTGAACAGCAAGCTCTTAATATGGACCCTGATATGGAGCGTGCCTTAAAATTTCGGAGAAATCTGACAGCAGCTTTAGCACCATATGCTGAAATTTATAAAGAAAAACAAAAAGCTGGTAAGCAATCAGTGTTAACAAGCTTTTTTCCAAAAAATATACAATCACAGCCAATAGAATCAAGCTCATCAGCATGTATCAGTGATTAATATAACGTTACTTATGTTAATTTTTATTTATGTTTAGTCGTTGAATTGAGACTGTTTTTTAGTTCTTGTATTGTTTTTTTATAATTTTTATTTATGTTAAATTTTTTATTAATTTTTATAATAGTAATATTAATTATGTAAAAGCAATGAATTGAGACTGTTTTTATTAGTTTTTATGTTTATATAAATGTAAATATGTATATTAGTCGTTGAATAAAGACTTTTTATTATATTTTTAAATATTTTTGTAATATCTGGAACCTAACCCCATAATTACATATAAAATCGGGTTCACAGTGCGCGGTTTCGGTTTGCGCGTTGTTTTTGTGGAACGTATCTACCGCGCAGTTGGAGGGTTTACTGTATTTAAATAAATCTGATTCATTGTCAAATTTTGTAGAAAATATTATTATGTCACTTATAAATAAATCAGAGGTGAAAAACAAAAAAAGTCCTTATAATAATAATAAATTATTAATATATTTGTACTTTCAGATATACATCTCTTTATCAGTTATCTTTTCTGGAATCGCTCTCGCTTCAATCACAGAAATGTCTTTCAATTCTGTTGGGCTTCTTTCAGCAGTTATTGCAACAGCTTCATTTGCTTTTTTAAACATTCTTACCAAGCGAGTAAGAAAATCTAGAAATTCTCAAATATTTTACATCAGAATTTTATATCTCTCAGTGTCTGAATGTGACTCACATGCATCAGTTTAGTCTTCTGTTATTACTGGCAAGGATTTCCACGCTGATGTTTCTACCGATCTGGATCTTCAACGACGGATTGGTATTTTTATACTCTGAAACTAAAGTAATTTTTCTATTTTCAATATGGAACTTGTTTTTCTTTTGTTAAAGTTGGATTAAAACACACTTTAATATGAAATAATAATTGCATAACACCTGACGTAACTAAAAACAATAAAATTCACTTTCATATAATCAAAATATGCAGTAAACAATAATAATGTTATAAATATAATCGAATTAACAAACTTTCAGCGCAGAATTCAGAAATCGCAAATATTTCAGATGTAATAGTAGAAATAGTAATGAGTTACGATACAAAAGAAAGATAAAAATCATGATTTTTGGAAATTCTGAAGAAACTCGATATTACTGTTAATAAACCTCTTAATTCAAGGACTTAACATTCTTTTTGCATAAGCCTGTAATTAACATAAATCCTCTGGGTCATGTATTTTACACAGAAATGTTACTGAAAGTGATAAATATGTCAATTTTGAAATTACAATTCTCGTATTCCCTTAACAGACTTGTAATTCGTATTCAAAGCATCTTCATTTTTATTAGAATATTAGTGGGGAAGTCATTTATATAGATACGCTTATCAACACTTTAGCTGGCCACTTTCAACTTGAAACAGGAAAATAAATTAAGATTTAATATAGAAAAACCCAAATAAATTACAACTTAATTTGAAACCATCAATAGTTACAATTCGTCTATTGACTGCTATTTCGCTATGCTTCCAAAACACTAAAAAACTGGGCACTTTAATACATTTTTCCGAAGAGGGTTTGTTCAAGCAATGCCACAAATATCTAATATGAAACTAGGCCCCTCGCGATAAAAGTGCTACAAACCGGATGGAGGAAATTGAATGTTTACAAATATAAAATTCTTAACTGTTATTAAAGGCCGTTGAAAATTCAAATTCGAGAAATTACAAATAGTGGCAGAAAAATAATTTATCTTTTTTCTCATTTTTGATCAATTTTTTTATTTAGAATTTCATTTATGTTCTTTTAAATTTCTTTATAGATTTATGTTTATTCTATTTAATAGAAAAATCGATAAAACGTTAATCTATGGTTGAAATCTTTATGAAAATAAATGAAATTCTAAATGTTGGCTGTGAGATTATGTTTTTCCGTTAATTTGAATACTAATTAATATCTATTGACAGTTAATATTAAATATTAGCAGTATGATTTCGTAAATTTAATACGTCCATTAAAAACTAAATTATAATAAATTCCAAACTATTCAAAAAATCTACAAACAAAACAATAATAAAACAACGACATTTAGTTGTTTTTAATAATAAATGTTTTTTAGTATTTCTTTTGAAGATATTTCAGCAAGTATAAATTAAAAATTGAAAATTGAAAAAATAATTTAAAAAAAAAAAATTAAAATTGAAAAGGGAATATTAATACACAAACATTCAATAAATATTTAATATAAATAATTAAATAAATTTGGCAACGATTTAATTAAAAGATAACGCCAATAAAAAACCTTTCGTACGATATATTTCGATAGCACAGCTATCATCTTCAGGTACTCAAAACCAACTAAAAATATTATGAATTAACATTTAATTTAAACAAATTATTTTTTATTAATTTAATTTTTTAATAAATAAATATTTTTAAAAATATATTTTAAATTAATTTTAAATTTTAAATTTTTTTATTTATCAATTTACATGTAATGGGTGTAATGCCACATACATTGGAGAGACTTCCCGTCATCTCTGTACTCGAGTTCTGGAGCATTGTCGATTGAAGGGTTTGACCAATATTAGTGAACACAATAGAGGTTGTAAAAGTGATATAGGAATGTCTGATTTTAGAATGTTGTTGAGAAGTTTTAATAGTTATTGGGAACGAGTGATATGTGAAGCATTGTTGATAAGGTCATTGGATCCAAAGATTAATGTGCAGAGTGCTGTGACTACGAATGTTTTGAATGTTTTTAAATAGTTTACGTATGTTAAATCATGTTTGTTTTTTTTAATATTATTAAAATAATTGAAAATTTTAAATAACATTAATTTTTAAAAATTAGAATATAAGTAAAAAAAATTAAAATTTAAAATTAATTTAAAATATATTTTTAAAAATATTTATTTATTAAAAAATTAAATTAATAAAAAATAATTTGTTTAAATTAAATGTTAATTCATAATATTTTTAGTTGGTTTTGAGTACCTGAAGATGATAGCTGTGGTATCGAAATATATCGTACGAAAGGTTTTTTATTGGCGTTATCTTTTAATATTTAATATATTTAAGTTAATTTTACAATCAAGCAATTTCATCATTCCATACTTTAACTTTTAAACTTATTTAAATTTATCATTATAATTTTATTAACATTCATCACATATTTTTAACACGATAATTAATTATTCTGTTTAATTATCCTCATATCCCCCTTTTTAAAAGGCTTTAGTCACTATATTTCGTATAAATCTCCTTCCATTTTCTTGTTAGACTTCATAGCTCCTCTCATGTATTTGCTTTATTATTTTCATAGGCCCAGCATATTGTCATTTCCTTTATTGTTATCATTTCTCATCATTAACACCATGTCTCCTATTTTCAATGTTCTTTGTGTTATTCCATCAAAACATTTATTTTCAATTGACATATTTGTAGACCATTCTTTGTAAATTCTTTTTCCAAACACTCTTTCACATGACGATTGTCTAATCGTCTTCTGAAATGTGGAATTCAACATAAATTCGATTTCTGGTAATAACTCTACCCAATTCTTGTGATCTCGATCTTTTAGGGTGATATGGATAGCGTCCCTAATAGTTCTGAATTGTCTTTCGATTAGACCATTTGCCGAATGATGATACGGGCTTGAAAATATTATTTTGATGTTGTGCTCTTTCATTAAATTATCCATAGATTTACTCTCAAATACCTAACTCCTGTCACAATGTAGAAACCTAGGTGCTACATATTTTAAAATCCAATTATTTCTTAGAGTTGTAATAACGGTTTTCTCTTCCTGGGATTTTACGGCTTGAAGTGCAACATATTTGCTATAACTATCGATGATACCAATTATATATTTCATACCATACTAAATTTACTTTAATAGGCCAAAAATATAGATTCGAATAAATCTTCTTCGGGCATTTCCAGCGCCTTTTCTTTAGTTCGTTTCGATGTAACTTTTCTCTTTTGACAATTTTCACACGTTTGTACTACTTCTTGAATCATTCGTTTCATGTTTCTCATTGCTAAGTAATTCGACACGTATTTCTCAATTTTCATTGGTCCAGCATGACACAGTTTTTTATGATATTTATGAATGAATTCAATTCTTTTTCCATCCGGAATTCATATTCTATTGTTTTCTGTCATTATTATTCGCTCATTTATTCTGAATTTACTGCCTTTCTTTTGTTTAACATTGTTTATTATTTCTTTAATTTCTTCTGAATCCATTTGCCATTCTTGTTCCGGATTTTCTGTCATTATTGCCAAAAGTTTCGTTTTTAGCTTTCCTATTTTTGGATTAGCGTGGATGGTTTGTAATTGAACACACGTTATACATTCACTTCTCGACAATGCATCTGCATTACAATGTTCTGTTACTTTCCTTAGTTAAAATTCTATTTCCAAACTGCTCAAATAGTTGATCCAATCCTGAAATTGTGGGGTGATAGCTTTCTTTGTCTTCATCATATATGTTATTGCTTTACGTACGTAGTATAAATCTTTTTCCATAGAGATAATGTTTAAAATGGTTTGTAAAATAATAGATTGCTAACAGTTCTTTTCTTGTTATGCAATAGCCTAATTCATGTTTTGATATGGCGTGTGATTTATATGCAATAACACTTTCATTTCCAGAGTTAACCTACCTGTGATAAAACTGCATCAATACGATCGAAAATAGGATCTGTTACCAATATGAATGTTTTTGAATAATCGGGAAACTTAAATATTGGCACATTAACCAATTTCTCTTAAAGTTTTGTAAATGAATTTTCACATTTATCAGTCCAAATTAATTTTTTTTCTTTGCTTCCACACAATTATTCTAGATGTTTTGAATCTTCTGTATAATCTTTTATAAACTTCCTATAGTAATTGGTTAGTCCTAGGAAACTCCTCGATTTCTTAACACACTTGGTTCTTTCTAATTCCTTTACTACTTTAATTTTTTCTTCATCCGTTTTGACTCCATTTTTGCTTATTATATGCCCCAAAAATTTCACTTCATCTTTCAAAAATTGGCATTTAGGTGGACTGATCTTTAATCATGCTTGTTCTATTTTCTTAAAAACACTTTCAATATTTTCGTAGTGCTCCTTTAATTATTTTGAAAATATCAGAATATCATCCAAATACACTACCGCTGTTTGCCAATTAAGTTCACTTAATACCAATGTTCAAAAATTTTTGAAAGGTTGCCGGAGCTGCTACTATCCCAAATAGCATCCTATTAAAGCAATACTGTTTATTTTTAGTAGAGAACGCAGTCTCGAGTCTTGATTCCTCGTCTAGTTCTACCTGATAATAAGCGTTCCCCAAATCGATAGTGCTAAAATAATTTGCACCATCCAGTGTATCCAATAACTCATTTGTATTCGGGATTGGAAATATTGTTCTCCGTGCTGTTATCTAGAGCTCTAAAATCTAAACATATTCTTATATCGTGTGTTCCACGGTGACTTACATTCTTTTATAATTCCGTATTTTTCCATCTCCTTTATTTTTCCCTCAATCTTTTCAATTAAACGAGCTGGCTGTCTCCTTGGATTAATCGCAATAGGTCTCCCTGCTGTTAAAATTTCGTGTGTTATTAAATTTGGTTTACCCACATCCCATTTCTGTTTCATGAAAATGGAATCATATTTTCTGCATAGTTCTCTAACATTGCTGTCTTGACACTGGTTAGATTCACTAGATTCTTTTAAGTGCATTATTCCTGTGATGTTTTCATCTTTCTTTGATAAACTACTCTTCATGTTTAACATTATATCGAATTTTCTCAAGAAGTCTATTCCGTCGATCAGTTTCGGTGAAATCTCTTTGGCCACAATAAATTCAATCATTCTCGTTTCTCTTGTCTCTACTATTTGAACTGCAACATTTACTTTTCCTATTATCGACACTGGTAACTCGTTTGCACATCTCAATTTCACCAAGCATTTTTCCAATTTAAACTTCTCTATATTATCTAATACACTTTCATCTATCACGCTGATTTTTGCCCCTGTGTCTATCAAACAACACAATATTGTGAAACCATTTAGTTTATTATATTTAATTAAATTATCATTATTTACATTATTAATATTACCAACATACTCTAGAATTTCTCCAACATCATCAAATCTCGAATCATCCTTAGACCATTCACTATAAAATTCCGTATCAGGCAGACATTTACAATTATAATTATTAGTTATATATTCATATTTTTCATCATTCAATACATGCAAACAATTATCATACAAACAAGCATCATACGATTCCCTATTCAATATATTACTCATATTTACTGCAGTGCTCCAATCACCTCCTCTCGCGGTGGAGCATATACATTTGGGTATTGGTATCCATGTTCCTCTTCGTCATCGTCCGTTGCTGCAACTGGTCTCTGATATTGTCGGTCTCGGTTATTTCGATCATTACTTTGGAACTTTGCTTTTGCGTATTCTTGGTCATTTTCTGTCACCTCTCTCCATTTTTCAGTTACACGCTTTTTTAAATTTCTATTTATCCTTCACAGTTAATTATTCAAAAAATTTGTTACTTATTCATTTGTACATTTTTCGAGATTCTCAATAATATTCATTTCTATGTACCATGATATTTCAACAGTTGCGTAATCTGCAACATCTTTATGATCTTTCTTTTTATCCATGCAGATGTAAACGGCTGCATACTAGATGGTTTCATCCAAAACTTACCGTCTATCTGAGACATTTTACCTACGCTTTGAAGAATATTTTCTTTTCCTTCAATTGATAATTTAAAGGAACTTTTTACTGTATTATTGTTTTAGCAATATATTATCTACTTAATTTATTATTGCGATGGCTTAACAGCTATTTTTATTGTTTTGTGATTTTTGTCAAAACACCTTTTCCTGTTGTTCTGTTTACGCATCTATAATCGGTTAAAATTTTAAGTTTCTTGACAATTTCCAGTAATTTTGATTCTCTAGTAAACGCTGTTTTTAACAACAAACCTTTATCAATCTCCTTCAAACTGTCTTATTCGGTGCAACTTGTTTACCCCTTTTGCTGGATAAATATCTAGATCATTTAAAACCACATCAGATTCGGCTTTACATCATCTCTCAATGATATATTACAGCTAAGTTTTTATTATCCTTTCTAAAGTAAACAATATCATTGTTCAGTTCACATCCCACGATAAAGTTTTTGACCTGGAATTTCCACTCGTCCATTATATCGATTTCGATGGCTTGTAAAATCTAACCATCGTATAACAACATCCAAAGTGGCTATGTAATTCTCTTCTCATCAAAGATGATAAGAAGTTACCTAAAGGAATTAGGATATAATGAAAGTAGCATGAAAAATGTCATCAATCGTTTCTCCTGGTTTATGGAGATGATACAAAAACCTTCTAATTTCATTGAAAATGTCATTTTCAGTGACGAGAGCTTTTTTTTATTAATTTTCAACGAGATATTGGTATTTTTATGGTCACAACCAAGTCAAGTATGATTTCAAATTCTTTCATTAAACAGTAAAGCGTTCTTAATCTGCCATGATATGGGGTGTCATTTGGTTTGATTGACGATCAAAATTGGAATACTATCAGGGATCTGCAAACTCAGAGGTTTATCGTAGCATTTGGCAAAAAAGTTTAATTCCTCTTTATGCCAGAGGAAACATCTAAGCAAGACAGTTTGTTTATGAAGATTGTATTATAACACATATTGTCTGACTAACAGTTTTCAACAGAAAAGGATTCATTGTTTGCAATGGACAGCATAACCAAACAAGACAACTAGCTATGCCAATTTGTTGACAATTCTGTAGGAAGAATGGAAAGCTATCCCACAGGCAACTATCAACAAACTCATTCATTTTATTCCCAAATGCGTTTGATACCTATCATGCTAGAGTAGGGTCTACAAGATATTAATTAAATACATATATTTCATATTTTGAAATTTACAGTCGTTTCCCTTTTTTGTAGGTGCCCATTTTCTTATTGTAGGCACTGCATTTAATAAATGTTAATAATAAAATTTTAATAATAATAATAATAATAATAATAAAATATTTTAATTTAATTTCAACAGATTTTTAAAATTAAATTTAAAATATATTTTTTAATTATTGAAAATCATTCTGTTTTTCTTGTCATTAATCCTCCCAAATTCCATAAACTCTAAAATGATTGAAAATTTTGAATTTTAAGAAAATACTGGAATTATTTTTGTTTAAATGTTTTGAAATAGAAAATTTTCGGCTATGACTTAGCTAAGTGGCTGTTTGTTAATTGTTTTGGGATATTAATCATTATTTTATATATTAGTTTTATTTCTAGTATAATATGTTTCTTGTAAATATTGGTGCAGTAAACAGGGAAATCAATAATAATAAAATTGTCAACAAACAATAATTTCAAAAGTTGACTTTACTATTTTTAATCGTTAAAAATTTTGATAATAAGAATTATTTCACTGACTTTTTACTTTCATTCGCGAGTATTAGACTATTTCTGTTCCTGACCGCTTGTAAGATTTACGCTTGAGCCATGAATAACTCTGTTAAAAAATATTTATTTCCTCATTTATGTTTAGCCAATTGCTTTGGCTACAAATTTTTTATAATTTAATATACACTTTTAATCTGTACAAAAGTTTCTCTGTATAAAAGATAATAAGAATTACATTCTTAACTAAAATCATCAAATGTGTTTTGACAATTTTAATTTGTTTCAAAATTCGGCTTTATTTCAACTATGGCCGAAAATTCAATTTCGCATATATACGAAGCTTTAAAAGAAATTAGTACTCTTAAATGCGTAATGAATAAAGAAAAATGTGTTTTCACCGACAACCAAAACTACAGAGTTTGCACTGTCAAAGTTTACTTTGAAAGCAAAAGTGTGCAGGCTAGTCAATTAATTCCTCATCCACCTTCGTCTATATATACAGGTTTTTAGAATTAGAACATATCATTTATAATTTAAATAAATAAAGGTTTAAAATCACACAAAGCTGACCATAGAAAATCAAATGTTGGAGCATCACGAGAGAATTCTTGAATTTTACACTATAAAAATATAACGATAAACGTTAGGGTTTTAATATATGTATATATATTGAAGTTTCAAAAATCGATTAAGATCTCAACGTGCACGAGTGTCTTATGTAAATAGTTCAATATATCGAAAACAAAGTCAATGTTTTATAAAAACAATTTTAAATAAAATTTAACCAATATTTCAGAGTTATTTCAACTGTTGGTTTTTAATCTTTCGGTAGTGAAGGAGAACTTTTTTATCTCAAATTTTTTGGCGGAACACCTATAGACATCGTATCGTAATCAAGGATTCAAAAAATGGTTTTAATCTCTAAAGATTAACTATGACGTGTTTTTTGACGATTTCTAGTTTCATTGTATTTTTGTATAGCTCAATTATTTGGAATGGAACTTGGGTTTGAAATTCGACGAGTCAATTGTTCTCATCCATGCGTGGGTTGCTGAGGAAAGAGACTGTGGCATATATGATTTGTACGACGATGAGTATGCAAATGAAGGATTAGTGTCTAAAATCAAAAAATGTTTGCGTGTGAGATTGATCTCACTTAATGGAGAATCGGTGTAAATGTCGATGAGTTCGTTAGGCATGAAAGTGTTGGATCCGAACAAAAGTTGTGAAGGAGATACGCCACTTGAGCGATTGGGTGTGTTCCATCCAATAACACAAAGGGTAAAGCTTTGACCCATGAGGTTGACGTCAATTGTATTCTGATGGATGATTTCAAAGTCCGATAAGCGCGTTTAACGAGACCGTTTGCTTGAGGGTGATCTCAGCTGGTTCTTAAATGTTTGATGCTAAGGCTCGCACTAAGATGATAGAAAAGAGCTGATTCGAATTGTGTTCCTTGGTTTGTAATGATAGCTGTTGGGATTCCATATTGTGAAAACTAAGTGGATACTAGAGCGCGAGCGACCATGTGTGCGGTGATATCCTAGACATGCACAGCCTCAAACCACCGTTTTTTCCTGTCAATCATCGTCAGTATGTAGCAGAATCCGTCATCTGCCGGGATTTTGCCTACTAGGCTAATGTGAAGTATGTCGAATCTCGAACCCGTTGAGAAAGGAGTGATTGGTGGTTTAGTGTATTTATTCACTTTTTGTTGTTGGCATCCTTCACATTCGGACACCCACTGTTTTATGTCTTTAAATAATGAGAATCATGTGAATTTTTGACGTAAGAGGTGATACGTGGACTTAATTCCTGGATGATGTAAATTATGAATCGCATGGAAAGCTTCTTTCCGAAGCGAAGAGTGTAGAGTTCACCTGAGAGTATATTTATACATTATATCGTAATGTATACCGTCTATTATCCGAAGAGAGTCTTTGAAGCGGGTGAGATAACAGGTAAGTTTTAAATAATTAAATTTATTTTGGTAGCCTTAACGTAATGTCACATAATTCATCTGTAATAAAAACGAAGAGGAAAGCGATCAGTTTAGATACTAAAATTAAAATTTTAGATCAACTTGCAACAGGACAATGTGCAACGGCTGTAAAAAAGCATTTTGGTATTCACGAAGCTACAATAAGAACGATTAAGAAAAATGAAACTGCGTATAGAAAATCCGTATGTTCTGGAACAAAAATAAGTGCTAAATCATCATCATACATAGGAGATGTTTTAAAAGAGAAAATGGAAAAAGCTTCGGTAGTATGGATTGAAGATAAATCACAAAAAAGAATACCAGTAGACGGAATTACTATCAAGCAAACAGCATTATGAATCTATAAACGTATTAAAGAACTTGAGCCAGGCGTTTCATATCAGTCAAACAAAAAATTTGAATTTTCTGCAAATACAGGTTGGATGACAGGTTTTCTTAAAAGGCATGCTCTCCACAATGTAAAAATTATGGGAGAAATGGCATCTGCATATGAATTGGCTGCTAAAGAATTTTATGAAAAACTTAGAAAAATTATTGAAGATGGAGGATACACCCCAGATCAAGTTTGGAATGCGGGTGAAAGCGACCTTATTTGGAAAAAAATGCTTAGCAGAACTGATGTTGTGAAATCGCAGAAAACTGCTGGTGGTTTTAAAGTAGCAAACCACCGTGTTACATCGTTGTTTTGTTCCAATGCTTCAGTAGAACGTATGTTAAAACCACTGCTACTAAATCGTGCCTTAAGACCACGTTCAATCAGAGATGTAGATTTCAAAAAATTGCCAATTCACTGTATGGCAAACAAAAAGGCTTGGGTGACGACTACAATCTTTACAGAATGGTTTCAGAAGTACTTCGTCCCAGAACTTAGACGATACATGAATGCAAAATGTCTAGAATTTAAAGTTCTTTATTCTAGATAATGCACCTGGCCATCCGGTCTTGGAGCACCCATATGTGCAATTTTGTTTTCTACTGCCTAATACTACATCCTTAATACAACCACTAGACCAAGGGATAATTGCTACATTTAAAATGTACTACATAAAACGTTCATTCCAATACGTGCTAGATAAACTAGATCAGAATGAGGAAGCAACAGTTATCGATGAATGGAAACAATTTTCTATTATGGACTGCATTAATCAAGTTGGATTAGCACTAGCTTAATTAAAGCCATCAACCTTAAACACATGTTGGAAAAATGTTTGCCCAGAATGTGTAACATTGAATATACTGGCCTCATAACACTGGCACATACAATTGGTGGAGATGGATTCGATGATCTATCATTTGCAGATATATAGGAATTGTGAGTTGATAAAAGCTTGAGTGAAAATGAAATTATAGACCTCATCCGTGAAACTCATCATGACAAAGAACATAGCGATAATGACGAAGAGGATCCTCCTGTTTTAAATGCAACTTTAATTAAAGAAGGTCTTGATCTTTCCAGGAAATTAGGTAATCATTTTGAACAACATGTTGAGGAACGAGCTAAAAAATTTCAACATGAACTGAAATCATTAATGACATCTTACAGAGAACTTTATAATGGTTTGACACGAAACCAAACACAATCTTTAATAACTGATTTCGTTCTAAAAATTTCTGAATTATCAACACAGGAGACTAGTGATAATAATACAAAAATAATTTCCCAAGACGATGAACAAAATAATTCGAGTGATAGCATTGATATTGCAGTCTTTCGCAAACGTATACGTTCCTCAGAAAATGACAATGAATAAAAATTTGTTATGTTTATATTATTTTTACTTTTTTTATATAAATGAATTTCTGATATTATTTTCTTTTTTTCCAAATCATAATTTATTTTTTATATAATTTATTTAATGAATTAAAATGTGTAAGCACGAAAAATAAATTCTTTTGTGAACTCTAACAAGGATTTTTTTATATTTATTATTATAATTTTGTTTGTTTATTGTACTTTTGTTGCTGTTTTATGTATGGAACCAAAATTCTATTTATCCATTCAGCCAATATCTTTTTTTACACGATTTTTGTTTGGAATATATCTATCGTGTAAAAACAGAATTAGGTGTATTTAAAATTTAAAATATTTAAAAACATTTAAAAACATTTAAAAACATTTAAAAACATTTAAAATAAAAGAATATTTTAAATAACTTATTTTCATTGTTTATTAGATCAAGAATGGATAAATTAAAGTGTCACTAGTTGTCAGGCCCGGTGCCAGAGTATTTGGCACCCTAGGCGAATCTGTTGCACTGCGTCCACTGCAACTGATTATTTAATAAATATTAAATTTAATTTCGAATCCGCATACTTTTTTAAAATTATTAACTGGCATCAGATACAGAAGTAAAAGTTAGGAAGATTGGCATAAAAAACTTTTGGAAAATATAAAAATTGAGAAACATCAACTTTTTTTAAAATCATTCAATTATTTAATTTAATTTTTAATATTTATATTATATTTACATCAGATATTGATTTCTAAATGGTGATATTTGCCCGAGGGCCGTAGCATAGGTAATTAAGTAAATATTAATGATAAAAAGGAAAGAAACTTTATCTCAAATTTGTGCAGAGAATCCTGATATACAGTAAATTGTAGATCCGAGTGAAAGCTGGCTGACCAATAATTGAAGAAGTGTCTGCTCTTAAGGCAGAAAATTTACTAACTAAGGTATCAAGATTGGGGCAAAGTCGAAGTCAATAATTTTTACAAATTGTGAAATCTCATGATATAAATTGATTCCAACCGATTAGAAGCTCGTATTTTGAGATTATCGCCGTTAGATTCATTCCAACTGATCAATCTCACATCGGCTTACATAGGTTTCCATCGTTTTTCTTCAACTAGTCTTTGAAAGTTGATAGCATACTACCTCGATCTTTAAAGGTATTCAAAATTCTTTCATATGAAATATATTGTACTTTTAACCTCTATTTTTTATTTTAAACATACAAGCCAGTCATATAAAATTTTAATAGTTTCTATGGGGGGTTAGAATTTTTTTGATCTAATTATCTTAAAAGGGTCGCTGGAAGTTTGACAATTGTTGGCAAGGGGGGAGATGGGTTAAAAATTGGTGATATAATAAATAAACGTTCCCTTATTGTTAACATTTTACTTGCAATTAGGATTTGGATTGAATTCTGTTGGGTGAAGTTGTACTTCAACTTTCGCATCGCAGTTTTAAGGTTGAATTTATTTCCTGTGCTCTGAGTACATACAACTCTATTTATTTGGTCTTGTCCTATAATTTATAACTTTATTTTGAAAAAAATCCTCTGTTATTTTAAGAGGATTTGTATATAGAATTTTCTTTGACGAGAATTTCAGATTGTGGTGCTTGTTAACATACAAAGTCCTTTTTGAAGAAATAAAATAATTTATTTAACATAATATAATTCGGTTCAACAGTGAAAACATGTTGATAACGTATTTTTGGAATATTTATAAATAAAACTTTTCTGTATTTTATACATTAATTTACAAAAATAAAAATTCTATTTATTTTTTAAAAATTTCAAACTGTAATTTGATGTAGTACCAATAATTTTACAAATACTTTTACGGAATAATCGTAATTTTACTGTAATAAACAGTTGAATAAAAAGAGTTCTGATTTTCCTATATCTTTATTTCGTTTTAGTTTATTGATCAATAATTTTTTTTATATTTAAAACGAATTTTTGACATTGTTTGTTGTAACACTTAAAAGAGCAATACCTAATATTCGTTTTAAATATTAAAAATATTGATCGATAGTATAAAAAGAAATAAATATAAAGGAAATTTGAAAAGATTAATGGTAAAAAGATAAAATATTTTTTAATAAATTTTTGGATACTTTTCACAGTGATTTTTATTTTTCAATTTTTTTTAAATAACTTCAAAAATTATTTTCATGTTTCAGCACAGTAAACTCGATCTTTCAATTACCATTTCTCTGCTAATTGCCGATGGTATTTTGAATTTCGCACAAAACGTCATCGCTTTTACGCTTATTGCTAAAATTACCCCCCTCAGTTATGCTGTATGCAACGTGATTAAACGCCTGGTTGTGATTGTTATGTCGATATTGTTTTTTGGTAATCCTGTGACCGTTCTGAATATGATTGGCACGGGTGCTTCAATGGGAGGAGTTCTCATGTATAACATGGTAATTATTAAATTTGTTTCATAAATGTTTTATATTGCTTCGATTAATATTACTTTTTAGAATACATAAATGTTAAATTTATCATATTTACTTAGTTTAGCATATGAAATGCATCATATTTTTGTCTTTATTTTGAAATATTGGAACTTTTAATCAAAAATTTAATTCAGAGAATATTTATTTACCAAAGTTAACATATGAATTAGAAAAAATAAAATCAAATAAAAACAATGCTCATTATCTTTACTACAACACTATGAACAATGTGTACCAAAATACTTACCACAGTTTTTTATGTTGAACCATTTATAAAGTCAACTCACATGAGATTTAGTTTCAAATTTATTGGTGTTATATTTTTTGGAACTTTTGAATTCTACCTCTAATATTCTTGCATTATCAAATCTAATGAATGTCGTGAATATTCGAAAAAGAACCATGTATTCCATGTTGTCAAATGAAAAACGTTCCATTCATAATTTGGCAGCTGTTAAAAGATAAGGTGATGCACTTAATATAGGGTTTCCATATGTCACGGTACACCGAGACATATCCCGGTTTCGAGGTCCGCGTCCCCGTGTCCCGGTCCAAGATTTATTTGTCCCGGTCGATGTTAACAATAGAATATATTTTTTAAACATGAAAGTCAAAAATAACGAAATGTTTACGAGCGAAACTGGGTACGGGTCAGCTAGTTTATAGTATTGATACGCACACGTGGCAAAACCGACATTCGAAACAACACCTCCGCCTTCTCGCATTCACTACACCAGTTATCAGAAAAATAAAGGCCATTTTTACATAATATTAATTTGAGTCTATTATTTATAAAACAAATCTAATGCCCATGACAAATTGCTAGAGCACACTTGACTAGATTCTTTTTGGGGAGAGGAGATTGTCCCGGTCTGTAGTTCGAGAATTATGGCAACCCTAACTTAATTGTATCTAACATAAGTTGAATATTTTGGAACGAGTCTTGTTTATACACCCATTGATCCATGAACACATTAAAATCTTTTCGCACCAACACGCGAATTGGTTTGCTCATGTTCTGTCCAACCAAACTTTTCCTTATATGGCTATATAGGTTAGCCGAAATGTTTAGTTGTAGCAAACCTAATAAATAATTTTAAATTTTTGTTCATTTGTAAATTACATTTGGTAAATTAATTTTAATTAATTTAATTAATCAGTTATTGAAAACAGTATACAGTTGTATTTAAAACTTGTCGTCAGGAATACATTTTATTTATTATCTCACGTTCATTTTTTAACAAAACCCAATGATATTGAAATTTTTTTTTCCAAGACAATTTTTTCAATTCTGATAAATCACTGAGATAAAAATCTTAATGGCCATAATTTTGTGTATGTAAATGATATGGAAAATTACTCTTAATAAATTTGATTGATATTTAATGTTGCAAACTAACTTTAAACTTAAGTTAGAATCTCCTCTAATTCTGAAGATATAGAGAGATATAGAATCTAAAATTTAAGTGATCTAATAAAAGCACGTCCAGTTGTTGGATTGTATTTAAACTATTCCGTATGGTAAAACTCGTAAAAAGTAGCACCATTTTTCAAATAAAATATACTATTTCGTTTGGACAAAAATACAAGCATCTTATGGTGAGTTTTTGTTAAAATTTTGTATAAATCAGAAGTTTTCAACTTTTTTTGTTTCATGAAAACAGTTAATTTTTGGTGCACTCTTCTCGAAAACTTTAATACTTAATAAATTTAGTTGAATTAGTAATAATTTGTTTAGAAAACACATTTTTATCAACGTCAACGCTACATGAATTTCATTAAATTTATAGGTTATATTAAGCTATTGATCGATATCAGCTACAGTGCTTTTAGTTTTAATTGTGTTCATAGATAAAGACAAATTACAATATAATGTTATTCGAATAATAATATTTCAATAATATTAAAACAAAAACTTCTTAGGAAAATCTTTCAATGTAGTTATGAATAAATAAATGAATCAACAAACTCTATCAAACAATAACATACACTCGCACAATCTTAACTAATGACTTTATTAATTAAATTACATTCTCATATTTTTTATTTTGTAATCCTAAGGATACGCTTTTAGATAATAAAGAAGTTGCAAAAATTACATTGATGCGCAAAAATGCATTTACTAACCGCAGAAAACCGAGGTCCCTATAATAATTTTATAAAAAATGTTGATTTGTTGTTCCGAAAACTCTGATTACATTTTCAGTTTTATAGTTAGCTTTTTAAAAATACATCTTTTTGGTGTGCAGAAATCTAATTACAAAATCAACAGTATTACACCTGATTCAATTCATTAAAAACTTCTATAATACAAGTTTTAATGAACAACCAATTAGAATTATGGTTAACTTTATGAATTAGCCATTTTTAAAATGGCTAACAGGTAAATTTTTTTAATAAAGTATATTTTAAGGCTTGAATTATGATCTCGTAAAGTTATGAGATCATTATTCAAGCTCTTAAATAATACTTTTAATCATCATTTATTTTTAATTCAGTTTTAATTAATTTTTTTAGGATTTTTTTTAGGAATTTATGCCAGTTTATTGGAATTATTATACTATAAATGTAAGTCAGATTAATTGACAAATAAATTTTATTAAAATACAAGTCCGATTAATTGAAAACTAAAATTTATTATTAAAAAGTTTCTATATTCGAATAAACTATTCTTCTGTTCCTTGGAAATTTGTTTTGGCTGCCATCTTTTTTACCTTTTGACAAATTCAAATTTTTGATAATTATTGATTTATGAGGCTTTGGAAATTTCTGTTAATTTCCCAAATTTATAAAAATCTTCCCCATTTTCAATGGTATTATTGATTTGGATTTTTTATACTTTATAAAAATAAATTTTTTTAACTTAAGTTATCGGAAAACTTATGTTTTACGTATTTTTTAAACTCCTCATTTGAAGGTTTTGGTTCCACTGCTCCTGGTAAATTGCAAATAAGGTAAAAACTCAAAAACCTAGAGTTTCGATGGTATTTTTGAAATATCTGAAAAGTTGTAAAAATATTAAATTGATTGATTTTCTTGAAAAATCTTACGAAATTATTTCTTAATTTTCTCTACAACTCAAAGTAGAGTTTTTGGTATTTTTTTTCAAAAATTTTCGACTTTAATTTAAAAAAAACTTGTCTAAAAAGTTACTAAAAATAGTTTTATAGAGTTTTTAATGAATTGAACATTTCTACATTTTGAAAGTTTGCATGCATTATTTACTATGTATTATGTGTTTATGTTTAAAAAAAATTTTCTTCAATTTCCTTCCTTCCTATAATATAAGTTTTTATTCAGTTGAACAAATTACATGCAGACACGGGTAAGTATGTATGTTCCTATATTATAACTTTATTGATTTTTTCATTTTATTATAGGAGTTTTTAATGAATTGAAGCAGGTGTAAATTCAAGTACCAAAATAATAATATTCTGTCAAATGTTTACATGCAAAATTGTGTCAGGTGGTGAAGTGTACATTTAATCAATGAGATTTCAATATTACGTTTCCTAATCAAATATAAATTTAAACATTAATCAATGAGATTTCAATATTACGTTTTCTAATCAAATATAAATTTTAATCATTCATGCATTTATTTATTTTCAGACAAAAATGAAAGGTAAGGCGACAACTATTTTGCCTATTCACAAGACCAAATTAAATGGTTCAATTGTGCACAATTCGAGGCTACCACACATTGACAGTAATGTTGTTCTTTGCATTCCAAATGGTCTGACAGAAGAGCCATATCTCCGTAAACCCGAAAAACGATTCCACAATGCAATCGATATTATATAACACGGAAATTACTATCAAAATTATTGGTTTATTGAACACAACTTCCTTCTGGTGCATTTATGGGTAAAAGAAATCAAAAAATTTATTTCCATCAAGATTATGTAAAAAATCGTTAATTATTTCAATAATATATCTAGTTTTCTTTTAATAAATCTTTGGAATTAGTCTTATTTTTTTCAAGCCAAATTTAAACATTTAAATTAAATTCAAGGTCACGCTTTACATTTAAAACATTCTTAAAATTATTAAAAATTCTGAATACGTAAACTTTTATTTAAAACTCAATAATAATAAATATTTTAATTTTTGTTGAGGATACCTAAATAATAGAGTAAAATAATTAATAAACATGTAAAATGATTGAGGGAAACAATGAGAAGTGAGTAAGATGTGGTTCTGGAGCTTCATAAAAAATGGAATGAAAAAGAAATGTTGAACAACGAGAAAGGAATAAGAGAAAATCAATAAAAACAGACAATTAAATCAAAGAAAGTCATTTATAGTTAATAAGTGCAAATTTTGGAAAACAAAAACAAAATTCGCACATTATCTCGAAAGCCCTTTCAAGATAAGGAAAGAAATATTGTTTGAAAATCCAGGAAAGGGCATCTCCAAAAAATTATTTATCTGGACAGCTGTCAGTGATCATGGTGGCCCAAAATGAATTAGCTTTAAAAGATATCAGAAATTCTATTAGACATTAGTAAGTGTTATTGAATGATGGAGTATAAAAAAGAAGCGCAATTGAAATCAACAACACAAAAAAAATAGGGCAAAACTTGCGAAAGGCAAAAACTACGAAAGACAAAAATTGCGAGAGAGGAGACAAAGAATTGCAGAAGATAAAGAAAGACAAAAAAGAAATTAAACAGAAATTAAGCAAAGTCAAAGCAAAGCGAAGAAACTAAATCAGAGTTACCGATCTCAGAAACCCACCGCAGTAGTCAGGTGATTGTAAAGCTAATTGACCCGAAAAGTGCTATTCTTCCCGAAGGGTCGCAATAACCACTAAGTGTGATTGATTGATAATTCGTTGTGTCATTTTAAAGTGGAGATAAAGTGTATTAATCAATAAAGTTTATATTGTTTGGAGTTCGTTACGGTTGTTTAAAGCACGCTTGGAGTCAGATCGACAATAGTTTCTATTCAAATTCACCGACAACACCAACATATTGTATTTAAACAAATTTTAAGACAAATTTTCTTAACTGCATAATAATATATAATTTCCTAATTAATAAAATCCACATTTAATTATTAAGTAATTTTGGTGGTATTAAGGAGCGAAAAATCTACTTGACTGGAGTTCCTGAACTTACGGCTTGGTAATTAGATAATTTCTGTATAAAATCATTGTTATATGTTTATCAGTCGTTTGGCATTGAAGACGGTATTATTGTATTAGTAAATGTGTTGGGTATCTAATGGAAAAATGAAAATAATATATTAAGACAACTTTCAAAGGATCTCCATCAGATACATAAGATATTTTACTACTTAGTACCCGTAAAAATGATGTTTGAATTGTATTCAGATTGGCGGTATCCAGTAAAAGGTGATCTATGACTACTTATACTCTGACAAACCTTTTGGTCCGAGAGCAACCAAAGACAGTATTCACAATTTTAGTTGAAACAATTGTTTGGCAAAAACTGACTCGAGTCCTTAATTTGTTTGGCCAGCACGATAATGCCTAAATACTTTTGAGCAGAAAATCTAACTATTAAATTTAGAAAGAAAAATATAAAAATAAAAATAATTACAAAATATATCGAGTTCTAACATCCAAAACTCGAAGAAATAATAATAAAATCAAAAAATTAGAAAAATAATATTTTTAAAATTAAAAATCCTTGTTTTACCGCATCAAAATACACACACTGAAAATCGTGGTATTTAAGGCAGTGCTGGGCAAACAAAATTCAGTACATTTTTTAAAATTTATTGTTTCACGTGCTTTATCAAAGTATTATTATTTTACTGAAGTTACAATATTATTATTACTTACCGAAATTACAATAATTGGAACACTTAAAAGTAAAATTTGTTATTTTTGTTAATTTTTCTTTGTAATTGTTGGGCTATAAGCCATAATTTAAACATTAATGAGAAAATTGTGTAAATTAAAACAAAATAATTAATGAGGCTTGAAAATTGTCAATATGGCTGCTGTAACATAAGCACGTACTGCAAGCAGAAATCAAAAATAAAATAAAACATTAAATAAAACAAAATAAAAACATAACAAAATTAAATAAAACAAATATTAATTAAAATCATTGAAAAGCCTACAGATGCAGAAAGAAACACAAAACCAAAATATAAAACCACTAAAACCTTGCAAAAGAAGGTTTAGAAAATACATAGGCGGAAGCGGCGACCAAAAATTTAAATATCAGATGGTAAAAAGAGAAACAATCAAAGAGAATGGTTAAATAATAAAAAATAAAGATTTACCAAAAATTTAGAAAATAATATCAAAAAATAGAGAAAAATAAGGAGAAAAATAAAATATTTAAAATAAAATTAAAGCAATAAAACCTCCCGAAAAATAGCTGAAAAAGGCTCAAAATACACTGATTGGTCGCACCCAGGCATGAAAACAGTATATATACAGCAGTCATTTTCATAATTTTTAGACATTTTGCTGACACAAGATTTTTAGACAGTTGTTGAGACAGTTTGTTTTAGACAATTGTTTAGTCAATGTTTATGCCGATGTATGACAATTTTTCAAATTTGGATGCTTGACTGACAAACTTGTCGATTGTAAGTATTGTTTTTTTGTAGAAATATATTTTTCTAAGTTAATGTTTTGTTTAATTTAACTTATTCTGGATGGCCGCGATGTCTTTTGGCATCGCTCGGCAGGTTCCCCATAACTTATTTATATTCATTTTATATACATTAGTTTGTGGAAAGTGGTATAGCAGTATTCAATTTCCACAGTTAGTTTTGTGGAATGTTGATGTGCAGCCTTGTCGCTAACCACTCTTCGGTGTCTGCCTAGTCCGTTCAGGTCTCGTTACACTGATCGCTGGGTAGGACTCCGTCGTAATTCACCGTGGCGGCCATTGCGATGTTGGTCGGAGCGGTAAGATGGTAAACTGCGGGAAGATCGCCATAATTAAGGGGGATAACATTTGTGTAAATGTTTAAGTAGGAAAATTGAATTTTTAATTTAACTCCTGCCGATTATTATATTGTCAAGGGTACGACTAGTGATAGAAATTTAAGTCAACAAAAGTATAAAGTAGGTTTAGATCACGTACATTGTTTGATAATCATCGTGGTGGAAAATTAAAATAAAATGATACATTTTGGCATAGATCTGTGAGATGATAATATTGAGATTTACGAATAGTGGTAACTGTGGCGACCATAGGAAAGCAAATATGAGTCGTTGGACTAAAATAATGACCTTATAATAATGCATTCATTTCAATTTACCATAGGCTAACGTTTGTATGAAACAAGGAATTTTCCATAAAATAAGGGCGGAACCTTGCCCAAATTTTTGAAAAATATTTTAATAAATAAACAGTAATGATGACAAATTGATTTAGGAATTGTAGAAATAGATGAGTATAGACAAGCGTATAGACAGAAAGAGACGTAAGACCTTCCATCGGCAGTCAGGAACCCGAAAGTGAAAATATCATGAGGAGTAGCTCTAGAAACGGAGCTCATCTGCTCATGAATTTTCAGCTGCTATATACAGTACCAACATGAGATTGCTCATGAGTATATAGTGGTAGGATTAAAATTGTGGGGCGTCTGGATGAGACAGCATAGACCCTAGGAAAAGAAGGTATTTTGATCGAGGGAAATAAGTTTGAATAAGCGTCGTACAGACTTAAACAAATTAATTCTACCCAGTACGCCAACATAATGTATACTTCATATTATTGTATGACGAATAAATTAAAGACATTTTCATTTAACTCTTTTTATTTTATTTTATTTATGTTTATTAGGATCATAATAATTATTACAATTCCACCAGTAGTTTCGTTTTTGCGATTGAACCTCCATCGCGGGGAATAAAATCCATCAATACTCTTTTTACATTCAATAGAATACAAGCATAAAAGTAATTAAAATCAAAATAATTTACCCCGGATAAATCCGATGGTTAGCGGTGAACTCGCGGTGAAGGCGTTTACTGGAACTGCCCTGTATTTTCCAATCGTAAATTCTATCGCCCAACCCTCGAAAGAGCGTTTGGTGGCGCTGTAAAAGGTCTTAATACAGCTAGCTACACATAAGCCGAAAAATAAGTAGAGTAGTTAATTTATCAAGAGTCAATTGAAAAAAGATAAAATTACAAATTGTGTTGGCAAAAACTGATTAAGCCCATATCTGTTTGACCAGCACGATAATGCCTGTGTATTTTTGAGAGGGGAAACTTAAATTTAAAAAGAAAAATGGAAAATGTAATTAAAAAATAAAATAAATAAAAATAAAATAAAATTTTTGTACAAAAAAATGTAAAAATTAAATCAAAAGGAATTAAAAAATTATAATTTTAGAATATTCTGGAAAGTTCCTTGTTTTACCGTATCAAAACACACACACGGGAAATCGTGATATATAAGGCAATGCTGGTCAAGCAAAAATCACTTCTTCTTTTTACTCTCACTCTATTTTACTTTCTAATCTCGTTTACTATTTTATTGAGTTTACTCTACGAAATTCGGCATTTTGAAAATTTTATTTGGATAATTTGAAAGGAAAACAAAGTAATTATTGTTGTTTGTGATTTATAACTTTTGTAGTTTTGTAATTTTAATTTTATATAAGACTATAAGCATGAAAGCCTGTGTAGAAAACTTTTTTGTGTTTTGTCAGTGAAATATTTTTTTATCTATGAGAATAAAATTTTTTTTATAAAAATATTTTACCATTTATTTTCGAAATCAATTTTTTTGTTATCGAACCTCCATCACGAGGATTAAACTGAAGGATCACCCTCAAAATTTATTTCTTTACACACCATAGCTTACAAGCACACAAGTTATTAAAATGAAATTTTTGTTACCCCGGATAAAACCGATGGTTAGCGGGGAACTCGTGGTGAAAGCAATAACTGGAACTGCTCAGTATTCTCCATTCCTAAATCCTATCGCCCAACCCTCGAAAGAGTAGTGTTGATCTCCTGGGAAAAGTCTAAATATAAAGGTCAACAAATGGCAAACGAAAGATATATAAAGGAGATTAATGTACAAGAAGTAAACCAAAAACCGAATGTAAGATAGACGACAAAAATGAATAAATTAAAATTAAAGAAATACCCAAGCAATTTTGATTTTCGAAGACATTACTTCACAATCCATCATAGACGATAGTACTGGATAAAAATGATCCCAAAGTAAACCCTAGGAACATAAATTTGTTAATGATTATATTCAGTCTTTTAGATTGTCATTATTATTATTGTTATCATTTTAATACTGTATTCCTAATTTGCTTGAACCTAATGCTAAAGTTGAAAATATTATATTTACTTAAAAGGGGATTATCAGACGAACCGTATAAAATGAACCTTATCTATTTTAGTTTTATAGTATTTTATATACTTTGATTGAGTCCCCACCTGATTTTTCCATCTCAAACTTACTATTGTTGGGCCAGAACACAAACGGCCTTGAGAGTTGTTTAAATGGATCGGCAACACACATGCAAATATAAAATGCAAATTTAAATAAACCTATTGAAACATCAATTAAACCCTATCAAATATGAGGAAAAAAGGAGAATTAAATATAAAATAATAAACATAAAAATAAATTAAAATAATAACAAAAATGCAACAAGATTCGCACGATACAAACACAAATATAACACGAAAACCCAACAAATTCGACAAAAATTGATAAATTAATAAAAGTTCATGAAAATGAAACTAAAATCAAAAAATTTGAATTAGAAATAATTCAATAAAAATTCTAAATAAAAAATTATTAAAATAAATTGAAAAATAATAAAATTAAAGATTAGAATACACTAGAAAATAACAAGGTCGAATTTTGTTTTACTACATCAAATTTAACACGCAAGGTTAGGGACAGAAAATAGGTATAAATACCGATTCATTTTCACATTAAACTTAAACATTTTTCAAACAGAAAAATTATTTTGAAACTGTTTTAAAATCTATTTTTGTTTAAAAATCTTGATTTTGAATACAATTTTTAGGTGAGAAATAGTTTATTTTGGAGCTCTCTCTCCACGTCCCATCCTCGCAACCTCGGTAGAGCTCTGCTTGGATGTCGGCGTGGGGAGAGATGCATTTTTCATGCTTTTATGAATTATTGTTGGTCAAGTAACTTTGTATTTTGTCTTTAATATGATAATAAATATTTATATTATGCATAAATTGTTTTATATATTTAATAAACTAAATTAAACTGTCAAAATTTTTCCGGCCCACAGCCAACACAAATCGCAAGTTAGTAAAATATATACAGTACAGACTCGTGTAAGTGCGTGGAAAATCGCCAATGATATGTTCCCGTGAAGACTCAGCGTGAGGAACGCAGGGGTCGTAACGTCAATATTATCCCTATAGCTGAAACGAGAAATAAGGAAGGAGTCTCTGGCTGCTTCCTCGTTTCTCATTTCTGTAAAATCGACCTAAATTTACATTACATACGGCTAAAAATCATCACATCGAGTAGTCCAGTGGGCACTCAGTAAATATAATATAAACATAATGTACGCCTAAGGTCTATTAAAGGGAAAGGGTACGGGGATAAAATAAAATCGAAATCGTTGATACAGCTAATTCCATGTTAATACTTTGAGATAAATTAAATAAAACTTATTGCTAAAGGTAAATTTAATGGTTTAATTATATTAGATAAACGTATTTCTAAGAATAAATTGAATTAATAAAACTTATTTCTAAAAGTAAATTAAATTAATAAAACTTATTTCTAAAGGTAAATTAAATTAATAAAACTTATTTCTGAAGGTAAATTAAACTAATAAAACTTATTTCTAAAAGTAACTTAAATTAACGGCTCGAAATAAAATTAGGTAAAACTTATTGCTAAAAACAAATTAAAGTCATGTTTTAAATAAAATTAGATAAAAGTTAGAGCTAAAAGTAAATGAAATTCATACAATCTAGAGAAAACTTATTGCTAAAAGTAAATCCAACTCACATATTTGAAATCAATTAGATAAAGTTTATTGCTAAAAGTAAATTAACTTAGGATTTCGAAATAAATTAGATAAAAATTATTTTGGTACAATTAAATTGAATTTACACTTCGAGATAAATTAGTAAAAATTATTAAATAAATCATTCACGGATTCAAATCAAGCAAATCATAGATTAAAGGTAACATAACTATTGATTAAAAACAAAATAATCCTCTGATTCAACATAAGGTAATTCATTGTCTAAAAGTAGGGCAACTATTGATAAAAACTAATTAAGTCGTGGATTCAATAAATATAATTCAACTTAATAACATCAAAGTAATTATTGAGTAACATTAACGAAAATCCATTGATTTAAAAATAAAACTTACTCTAAAAATAATTTATTGATTGAAGCTAAATTAAATATAAAGTGAAGAGTGTAATGATAGACTAAAATAGGTCGTAAACCGACTCGTTATTCAAAGATAAACTAAAATAAATAAACTGCTTAAAAAAGGAATTAATGCAAATAAATCGATTAACACTAAATTCATAAGAAATCGTTGCTATAAGATAAAGTCAGTAGTGTAATATTATCAAAAATTTACTAAGAACCTGATGATGTTGAGAATCATGACCATATCTCCCACCCGAAAAACTCATAAAAGCCTGCATCATTTAAGTACATATATAATTCCAAACGCAATCCACATTACATTCGCAAACGAAAATGACGAAATAAAATAACAAAAGTCCAACACGAATTCGAAACGAAACGTTAATATGCATAAGATGAAAATCAAACAGATAAGTCTTCCTTGAAATGATTTAATGTTCTATCTCGGAATACCATAAGGAGATCAAAGGCACTGGTTTTTCCTAAAATTGTTCAATAAAATGTTTAATAAGAGTAACAGACGTACCTAACATATTCCAAAAATTGCCTCATAGCCGCGCGCGACCATAGTAGTTGTCACGATGTAATATCAGAAATAGTTAATTAATAACCAAAGTTTATCCGAAATAGTAAGCGAATCGACCGGAAACTGTAAGTCCAAATTTTAGTAAACTCGCACGATCCGAGAGATGGAAATTTCCGTCGACATTAGACGTACCGGATAAACAGATCAAATGCCATTCACTAACACATTCGCATTAGATAGCGGATGCGGACGCCTCCACGATAGTGAGATAATCTAGGGCGAAGGTCAGCTAAGCATTACGGCACATTTCGAAACATAACAAATATAGAACCGGATACCCAAGTTAAGGTAAATCTTACCAAAGTCCGTTTTGTTGATGTCATACAAATTGTAAATACCATTCGTTAAACACCACCACGGAAATAGACACGTTAAAGTCAATGTAACGCCTATCCATATCGTAAGTTGGTAAATCTGTAAATTTATCTCATTCAACGTCCACTCTTAAAATGTAACAACTTTTGAAATACCTTTTAATTGATATTATGGGTTTAACAAGTATTAAACACACCCCAATAAATGATAAGCCTTATACCTATTAAAATTTAAAATCAATTGTTACAATATTATCCAATACTAGGTATTCAATAACTTTTAAATGAATTCCAATAAATAGCACCACCATACGCGCGACAAATTCTGACTCGACAAACATTAATACCCGGTAGATTGTGAGTATCGACTCACTCGTTAATATGGCAGCAGAATTTCCCCAACGTCTCACAATTCGGACAACCACTAAAATAGAATATATAGGAGCGCCGTGATGAAAACGTAGTCAACTAAATAGCTTCCCCAAGGACTCATAGTTGCACAGCCTATTCCATTTGCCGAAGATTGTAGTAATGATTAGTGCTAACCGCATTCGATATGTTTAAATTTAGATAACTCCACTAACAATAACATAGGTACCATCCATTCGATTTTGATCTAACGTGGATGAATTAATTGAATTCGGACAATGATGATATTTTTTAGACATGTCGCACGAACAAATTGCCAGTCAAGGAACGGAACACCAGGGACGGGCAGGAGCCCCGACAACTACAGAGATATTCAATGAGATTCAACAACAGTGGCCGTACCCCACTACCTGGAGGATACTGGGCCTAAATAGCGACCCATGCGGACTCGCCGGACAACAATACCCGGCAGCGGAATCTTATATCCACGCACGAAATCTCCTCACCCAATGGGAACGGGTGCAGGAACAGGTGGATCTGCAGGTGGTCAAGGCGAGGATGTACCTCGCCAACGTAGAAGATGACATCCTCGCCGGGCGAATCGCCGAAGCCTACCCACCTCGCCCAGTCCGCGACATCCGACGCCCATACCCCGTGGCTCCTCCGAGAAAGAGCCGAAGGAAGTCGTTTCATGGAAAATAGAAATTCCAAGGACACTGACGATAACTACGAATTAGCTTTGATTTTTTTTTGTTGTTGAGAAAAAGAAATGTTCGTTACCCTGTCTTTGCGTTTAATCATTTGCCTGAGAATATCCGTTTCAATCGATATGTTTACGATAATTATAAAAATAAATTATATAAATTACTAGAGTCAAATTTAACGAACTTATCCATTATAGTTATGGCCACCAGTCAAATTTTGCAAGCGGAACTAGACCGTATAAGAAACACAAATACGGACCTCCTTCACCAAATACTCCAGATGACAAGAGAGGTCCAACAGATCAAAGCGACATGGTCGGATCCGAAAAGAGTCAAAACGTTATATCACCGACTATCTGCAGCACAGAAAGGTTGGGCTGAAGAGCGACAGCTCAATCAGAGCCTGCGCACCCAAATACGAGGACTAGAAGTAGCCCTAGCAGTTTGTCGGGAGGGGGAAGCGGTCACCTACCCGCTCGTATTCGCCCCGTCCCAGATGGTGCAGAAGAATCCTCAACCAGTAGATCAGTCCTCAACTCAACCAATAAATCGTCGGCCGGGACGCAAAGAATGTGCTCGACGCCGAGCTGCACAACAAGCAAAACCGTCCCATTAACCTTTGATAATTTCACATTTCTGTTTATTTCAATAAAATAGTTGTACTTACAGTTAAAGTATTTCCTAAGGGCACTTACACGCGGACGTTATTATGAGTACTCGCATCGCAACTTTAGATCATCTCTCCACAGTCGATCATGAATTTACTTCTACAGGGACAGAACTAAGCGAGCATAGGTCTTCTATCGACAGCTCGTGAACCCGAGGGTTGTCCGAGCAATTACAGTACTAGCGATAATACTCAATTTTTGCGGACAATCCACCACTTGAACACATTACCAACGTTGCCTAGCAACGGGTGCCAAGTGGCGATTAGCATCATTTTGTATGGCGTTACTGGGGCAACCACCGGTCAATTCAAACAAATGAGGAAACCCCGTAACCCACCATAATTAATAATCCTATTCAACATGGAGGATCACTTGCTGCTGTTGTTAATTATGATTTACGTAAATCATATGCTATAGTTAAAATGGTTGTCAAAAATTTAAATTTAATATCCTTATTTATACCTATTCTTTTGATTAATAAATTAAGTAATGTTGTTTTAGAAATGGGTTCTGTAAAGATACAATTTTGTATAGATGTTGAATTTGAAAAAGATGATGAATTCCAATCATTCGTTATTTCAAATTCTGCAAGACCAATGAGCGATACCTTTTTAGATAAAGGTATTGCTCTTCTTAATGAAAAAATAATTTTAATAAACGAAAAAGGTAGTAATTTGGTGATTAATAAAATAAAATAAAGTCATTTCGTTATTACAAAATATTCGCAAATAAGTCGTTTAAGTGGTAGGGGTTCTCTTCCAACTCCTCAATCGTTACAAAATAAACGTTGTGTGGTTAATATTGAAAATACAGATGATTTTTGTTTCATTTATATCGTTCTAGCGATTTTGTAATGGTGGGTTACAGGGTTTCAAATCTTGCTTATCCTCCTGGCGACCCTAGTAACGCCATACAAAATGATACTGACCGCCACTTGGCACCCGTTGCTAGGCAACGTTGGTAATGTGTTCAAGTGGTGGATTGTCCGCAAAAATTGAGTACCATTGGCTAGTACTGTAGTTGCTCGGACAACCCTCGGGTTCACGAGCTGTCGATAGAAGACCTATGCTCGCTTTGCTCGGTCCCTCATAATTATTCCGGATTAGTTCTTAATTGACTGTGGAAAACTGAGACGTAATAGGGTTACTTGTGACCGTACTGGCATGCAATTTCAAAAGAAAACGACTCAACTAAGGCTAAAACTACTCTATTTAAATCAATCACATGTGGAATATCTACTGTTTGACGTTTTGAAGTTGGGTTGCTCGACGTCGGGCACGTTCCTTGCGTCCCGGTCGACGATTGTTTGCTGGAGTGAGGGGTTGTTCTACCGGCTTGGTGGTTGTCTGTGGCAATTGGGTTGGGGCGAAGATGAGCGGATAAGTTACCGCTTCACCTTCCCGGCATACCGCTAGGGCGACTTCGAGTCCCCGAACCTGCGTACGCAGACTCCGATTGAGCTGGCGTTCTTCGGCCCAGCCTTTTTGAGCTGCGGTGAGTCGTTGATAAAGTATCTTCGTCCGTTTAGGGTCTAAACAGGTAGCCTTGACCTGCTGCATCTCGCGAGTTAATTGCAGGACCTGACTGAGCAACTCTGCATTCGTCTGCCTCGCGCGGTCTAGTTCCGTCTGTAGGATCCGTAGAGAGGACATCACTGTAATTAAATGAGTTGTTACGCTTCAATTTATGATTAGTCTAATTTTTAGTTTTTCAAACAAATCGAAATTTAATTCCAGTTATATGAGAAGAAAAACACACGTAGTTTTAATTATTATCAATCACTACAGAAATTTGTCTGTTATTTCAATTGTCCGGGCAGTACCGCTCTAGGCTTCTTTTGAGGGCCTCTACCGTGTAGGGTCGCCTAGTGTCTCGAACCGGACGAGGTGGATGGGCGACGGCGATCCGCCCGGCAAGGATGTCATCCATCACGTTTGCAAGGTACATCCTTGCCTTGACTACTTGCAAGTCCACCCGCTCCTGCACCCGCTCCCACTGGGTGAGGAGATCCTGCGCGTTAGAGAATATCTCGGCAGCTGGGTAATGTTGTCTAGTGAGTCCCTCAGGGTCGTTCTTTGGATCCGGCGCCTTCCAAGTGGCAGGGTACGGCCATTGTCTACGAGTTTTTCCGAGCATCCCTGTCCTCCTGGGTGACTCCTTCCGGCATGGCGCGTCGGTCGATTGGGTGTCCGTCCATTCTAGAGACATGTTTGGCTGAAAACAATGTATTATGATCAACCTCTGGCGTATGATGAACGTTAGAATAAAGCGAATTATCTACATGGTGCGCGCGATTTATTAACTGACTCGCTAGTGGCTAAGTTATTGCTGTTTGGCTTACGTGTTGTTCAATGTTATGTTGTTGTGACGAGTTGAAACCTGCGATCTGTCACGTACTGTTATTTGTCAACTTGGTGGTCAATGTTGGGCGGAGTTTAACGTTAGAACTTGTTTACATTAGGATTATCGTCGATATTAGGCTTAGGACTATTTACTAGTTCAACCCAGTTTCATGGTTGCGAAGGGGTTTGCATTTATTTACGAACATTTCACACCGTCCAAGTATCTAAATTGGTCAATCTTGATTCATGTTTTTTATTTAGATGGGCTTGACATGGTCCTTTCATCATGCACCTATTAGTTAATTCTTAATTCAAAAAAAATCTTTTGATTTCGTGTTTTATTTAATCGATCTCGGAATTTTATTAACGGACATAGTTATGTTAATATTAGTACACGTTTATTCTGACGGAAATGCACATCCGCCCCGAGATGGTCAGTGTTTATATTTACGACGTCGATTATGTATATTATAATTCAGGATTTCACTGATCCGACTAACTTGGCGGTATAATTTCCGGTTTATGGCTATTATTCGTGGATAAATCGGCTAAGTCGATATACTTTCATTTGATAAGTCTATTATCCGGTTTGATTTAATCTATTTGCCATCTTAGAATTTTACAATTACTAAGCTCGACCAGATCAACTATGGTAAGTTATCCTTTCGATCGATTTTAATACCTTTATCCATTGGATTTTTTAGTATCGCATACGCGCTTCTACTATGAATTATGATGGACAACTTCTCTTATCGTTTGGATGTTCTATCTACTAGTGGTTGGAAATTATTTCGGTTCACATCTGTGTCGATTGGCCGTAAGACTTATTTGTATTAGAGAAGCTTACGTTTTCCAGATCTGCTGGTTATATTGTAAATTTGTGTTCGTTCGTTTTATTTGTGTATTGATTGACTTTCAAATGTCGTGAATTATTTATTATGAAAATCCCCGTGATTTAAGTCGCCTAGTTAATTCGATTTACCTAGTTCCATCACTAATTTCTTGTCGTTAAAATATGATTTTTAGCAAGCTGACCTATGGGTTCTTTACTGCTAATTGATGATCCTAATCAATAGATTACCGAATTTACTTATCTTCGAGCGTAAATTATGAATTGTTTTAACTAATGTTTACTTGATTTTTAGCCATAACCTATTGACAATTGATGGTTATTGTAATTTTATTTCTCCGATTCTACTTGAATTGAGTCAATGGTTCAAATGATTTCTATTCATTTACTTCGAAAAATGGATGAAGTTAATGGTGGTAGTAACTTTTATCTATGCTTGAACTATTAATTCCATTAAAATAAGCTTTATTTAATTTTATCTACGATAGTTGAACTATAAGCTTAAATTACTACTAACAATTATCATTCGCTAATGCAACTTTCTCATAAGTCTTACCTAACGGGTTGATTTACCTTTCATCTAAATTGTTTAAAGCTTCGCTTGCATCTTTGGTACGTTTCGCAATCAGTTTCGTTTAAAACGTGAATTTGATTTACTATTATTATCATTAGAGTTGTTTAATCTCTTTGAACCATTAACCTTTATCGTAGTATTGAGTTTTAGTTAGACCCGAGGTTTAAATTAACAACAAAATTAGTTATATCAATGATTTTAACTCAATTTATTACAATACCCTTCACAAGTTCTATTTTATCCCGTTTACTGAATCAAGGAGTTAATTTAGATTGAATCGTGAGTCACTTAAATTTTCCAATAATTTATTTTAGTTAAATCCACATAAATTTATTTTTAATAAAGAAAAAAAATCTTTTAACTTGATTCAATTTAAGGGACTCACTGAACTACCTACGATATTCATATTTTGATTTTCAATGACATAAGCTGGTTTAATATTAATTCATTTCTAAACATCAATTTAATTTATTTATACCAACGATTTCAATTGATTTATCCCCGTACCCTTTCCCTTTAATAGATCTTAAGCACCTTTGTGTTTATATTATAGTTATTGAGTGCCCACTGGACTACTCGGTGTGATGATTTTAAGCCGTTTGTAATGCAATTTTAGGTCGATTTTACAGAATTGAGAAACGAGGAAGCAGCCAGAGACTTCTTCCTTATTTCTCGCTTCAGCTATAGGGATAACTATTGACGTTACGACCGCTGCGTTGCGCACGCTGAGTCTTCACGGGTGCATATCATTGGCGATTTTCCACGCTCTTACATGCATCTGCACTATGTTGATTTTACTATCTTGCGTGATGTGTCGGCTGTGGGCCGGAAAAATTTCGACATTAAAAATTTATAAAAGCATATCAAATAAGTTATGTATATTCATAATATTTATTAATTATAAAACAATAGATTTACCCATTTTAACCATTCCATAAAAACATCAAATCATAATACAAAATGACATAAATACCTCTCTTCCCACGCCAACGCCGAGCAGAGCTCCATTGAGATGCTAGGACGTGATGCGGAAAAAGGGTTCCAACCAAAATGCTTCTTACCTAAAAAAGGTTTCCAAATTCGTCTGAAAATAACTTTCTAAAACAATTTAAAAATAGTCGAGAATAGTTTTAAATTGACTTCAAGATTTGAAAATATGGTTTTTGGTTAACTTTAATGTGAAAATGGATCAGTATATATACCTAATTTTATGACGTGTGAAATTTGATGCAGTAAAACAAAATTCGACCTTGTTCTTTTCTAGCAAATTCTATTATTTATTTTTATTATTTTTCGATTTATTTTTATAATTTTTTATTTATAATTTTTTTATTGACTTATTGCTAATTCAATTTTTCGATTTAAATTTCACTTTAATGAACTTTAATTGATTTTTCTAATTTCGTCGAATTTGTTGTGTTTTCTTGTTGTATTTGTGTAGATATCGTGCGGATCTTGGTGCATTTTGTTAATATTTTAATTTTATTTTTATGTTTATTAATTTTATATTTAATTCTTTAATTTCTCAGATTTTATCGGGTTTACTTGGTGTTTCAGAGGGTTTATTTAAATTGCGTGTTATTTTTGCGTGTGTGTTTCTGATCCATTTAAACATTTCTCAAGGCCGTTTACGTTCTGGCCCAACATAAAACACTCGGGGGTCCGTAAAATTGCGACCCGCAATTTCAATTGATTTCAAAATGGTACATACATTTCCGTTTTCAATATTCACATTCATAAAAAGTTTCTACGGTAAGGTTAAGTTATCAAGGCAAAGATGGACTTAAGGTCCGGCTACAGTACATAATCAAATATCAATTGTGTAGTTCAATGTCAATGTAAATCAATATCAGTTCAAATCACTGTAGATCAATATGAGTTAGTTAATTAGTTCGAATCAATGTAAATCAGTTCGAATCAATATCAGTTACTGTAACTCAGTTGTATTTGCTTTCGAATGAATCGCTGACGGCTTGGGTTTCGCTTTCGAGCTGGGTTGATCTTGAAGGGTGATTGATGGAAATCTGCGAGAGTCTTGTTGTTTCGTTGGTTTTGGTAATTTTTCGAATTTGGGTGAACATTCTTCTGACTTTTTGAATTTGGGTATTTTGCCTTTGTTTGTTTTTTATTAGGCCGAGGGTGAGACAGCATATTAGGAGTATCATGTTAGAGGTTATACTAATCGGTAGTATTAGTTCAATTGATAGACTTGTCATTGCATGGGGTTCATTTTTCTGTTTGATTTGTTTTCCTTGTTGCTTTTTGATTGATAGGGCGATTTCTTGGATTGGTTTATTATTGGGATTTGCTTTGGCTTTTCTTTGAATTTGTCTGATGAGGGTTTCTAGGGTTTTCTTTATCTCTCGGTTCTCATTTTTTATATTGGCTATCTCTTCATTATTTTTCAGTAGGGTTTGTACCATTATTTGGGTTTTCTCGATATTCTGTTTTAATTCGTCTTTGTTTTCTTTTGTGGGGCATTGCATACATTGGAGGTTTATTTGTTGACATTCCTCATTATTGGGGTTACTACAAATTTCTTTGAAATCGGCACAGGTGCTGTCCTCTCTTCGGAAGGGTTGGGATTTCTCGCATTTTTCTAACAGGTTTTCAGTGTCGCACTCTCTCATTATTATCATTATCATTATCCACAGGTTTGGGTTCATACTTTCTATTTTTATACATAATCAAATTTATATCTATTTACAAGATGGTTTCGTTTATTTACAGTGGAGTTTAGCCCTTTTTATACTTTCTCTTTTTCTGGGGTTGAGTGTATCTCGCACTCCTCTTTAGTTTTATTTTCTGAGAACCTCATTATTAGGACTTGGGCTTTTATTAATCGCTCGGTTATTTTTGGGAGTTCTTTTAGTCGTTCTTTGTTTTCTTTGATTACTCTTTGTTGATTATAGATTTTCATCTGAAGATTTCTCTCTTTTGTCTGTTTTCTCTTGAGTTGCCGTTTATAATTGACTCGTTTGGTTGTTTGTTTTTCCAGCTTTCGTTTTGTTTCTTGAAGCTGTTCTGTTAGCGTTTTAATCTCATCTTGAGCTTGTTGGTGGCTCTCTTTTATTTCTCTGGCTTCTTTACAACTATCTTCTAGTTGTATTACATATCTCTGTTCACTTTTTCTACTATCTCTCATTCGTTCTGCTTCAGTTTTCCAATAGTCTTCCAGGATTACACGAGTTTTTATCTCAGCTAGTTCTCGTTTCAATTGTTCGTTTTCTCTCTTTTGATCTCTGTTTTCTCCCATGCTGGATGTTAGTTTTCGTTTTATCATATTGACTAGTTGTTTTAACTGTATTAGTTGTTGATTTATCTGGGCGATTTCCGATTCTTGCTCCTCCACTAACTCTTGCCATTCTTTTCTTTCGGCTCTCCATCTTTTACTGTAATATCTCAGTGGGTCTTGTTCGATTGGTTCTACTAATTGAATTGGGCTTGGTAGGTATTCTCCGTCTTCTAGATTCATTCGGATTTTTACTTCATTTGAATTCATACTAAATATACATTGGTTATGATTTTTCTGTTTTTATTATTTTTCTTTATTTTTATTATTTTTACACTTTTTACAATTTTCTCTTTAAATTTACACTATCGTTTCGTCCGTCTCCCCGAATCCTTCATCGGGTTCGGCGGGTACTTGAGTTGGCATTTCCGTCGGGTATAACGGCATAAGCAGGATTGGTGGTCGGTTTTGTAAGGTATTTACCTCTGCACGTAAGGCGTTTGATATTTGTATCTCTTCGTCTAAGAGATAGGCAAGATAGTCTGCGTTTTCTGTTAATTCCTCTACTTGCATTTCTAGACGATGCGTGTTTTCTAACGCTTTTAACTTTTCAATTTCTTTTCTCAGATTCTGTTCATTTTCCTCGTATCCTTGCTTTATTGTTTCTATTTCTGCTTTAACTTGTCCTTTCAACTGTTCGTTGACTTCATGTTGATGTCTCAACTGGATCTCTTTAAATACTGCAACTCCTCGGTGTCCGTTCACCTCCTGCTGGAGTTCGGTTATCCTCTCGTTTAATTGTTGGTTCTGCCGTCTTTCGTCAGTTTGTTCATTTAAGGTTTCCAGTATCTTCTGATTTAATTGATCAATCCATTTTCTGTGGGCCTTTTCGGTTTTTCTGAGCCTGTCTATTGTATTCTTTCTGATTCGTTCGTTGAATTCTAATGTTTGTATTTGGTTACTGTAATCGTCGAGTGTATGTTTCTGCTCTTCAATCTGCTCCCATAGCTCCCAATCTTCGGTATTCAGTAATTTCTTGGGTAGTCGTCTTATCTCTTTTTTGGCTTCCTGGTACTGGTCCTTCCATTTTCCTGCTTCTAGTTTGATCCAACTTTCTTTCTTTTCCGTTTTTATTCGTTGTATTCGTCTTTGTCGGTGAGCTTCGTCCTGCTCGATCTGCATCTCTTTTACTCTGGTTTGTTGATACTCAACTTCCTGCTCTAATTTCACTATATAGCTAGATTGTTTTGCGTTGGCGTCCTCCCATAATCTGCATTCTATTCGCCATTTTCTTGCTTGATCAGCTATCTGAGTCAGCATTCTTTCTTGTCTATCGTCTCTGGGCTCTCTAATTTTCTTTGATGGTTTTGGCCCTTGATTTCTCAGTTTATTGATCTCGATCTTTGCGTTCTCCCATTTAGCTTTATAAGCTCTTGTTCGGTCTTCCTCTTCGGCTATTTGCTGAATATAATGTCTGATCCGCGATTCCCAATTGCTTCTTGACTGTTCTCTATCTTCTGTCCATTTGATTTTCCAATATCGCGCTTGTCTTTTTGCCCATTCTTTGGCTTGTTTCAAATGGGTTCTCTTGGTTTTCTCTATTCGATATTGAGTGCTAATTTGCCCAATTTCCTCCTGCATTTGTTGTATAATTTTTATCGTCTCCTCTCCTTCTTCTTGTATTTCTGCTTCTTTATCTTTTATCACTTCCCGCAATCTTTCGATTTCGCTTTGTTGATCTTGCTTCTCTTGCTCTAGGGTTTGTATCTCTTTCCTTTGATTTCTGATTCTAGTTTGGTTCTGCATAAATTCCTTCATCATTTCCTCTTCTCGCTCTTGGTACGTTTTCTCTTTTCCTTCCGGGTAAATTACCTTTTGTTCTAGTTGTTTTTCCCACTTTTCTTTCATCATTTTCGTTTTTAGAGTCTCTTGTACTAATTCCTCTTCTGCGATTAGTAGCATTTCTTTTAATTGTAACGTTCTTTGTCTCCATAATTCTACTTCCTCATTTATTACTTTTATTGACTCTGGTTGATCTTTGACTGCTGGTTTTGATTCTTCAGCCTCTTTTACAACTTCTTTTGTCTCATTTGAATTCATAATTGTTTTCTAAATATTAATAATCGATTATTCCCTCTTTTCAATCATATCAAAATTTTATCATAATTTACATCGTCTCGTATTTTTGTGATTTTTGAGTTTTATAATTTTTTGTTTTTACGTTTATCTTTATTTACATTTTTACACATTGCTTCCATTTTTAATTACTGATCAGCGAAACGGAATCCTTTGATCCGCCCGTTGATCGGCTTTCTAACAACACTGCAATATCGACTTATTTAACCCACCAACGCTTTCCAACATGTGACCATATGTCCACAAGGCATATAAAATTATTTCGACCATGTTTCTGCCAACATGTCAACCATTGAACTGCTCCAAAATAGCTTCTTTTATTATTGACTTGTCTCGATCTCTTTTAGGTTTCTTGATATTCGCTTGATTGCTCGGATTACTGCTGTGTCGAGTCGTACCATTCCAAATTGTTAGCTACTCTTTCTTGATTATTTCCTCATCTTTTGAGTATCCACTCCTGATAATAACATTATGGTTCTCTTTTTGGTCGGTCTAATATATCTTCTATTTGTTGGTTGGTAATTATTACTTCTATATTCTTTGATCCTTTTTCTTGTTTGTACATACACTTTCTTTATGCTTTAGTTTTTTAACATTCTGATCTGGTATTGGCTTGTTGATTTTTGCATCCTTCGCACATTATTCTCTGGCTGTTTGACCAATACCTTGACTCGCAAATTCTGCTGCTCTTGGATTTCCTTTGAAAGTTTTAATTCTCTCTTCGAATGTTCTATTTATAGTCTCTTTTTCCCAGATTAGTTCTGTTGGATCTTCGAAACTCTTTATTATCGTTATCTTTTTCTCGCCTCCTTTTTCATCTTTGTCAACTTTGATTGTTGCGAAGTCCTTCTGAATCTGTTCATCGCTTGGTTTCTACGTCTAATTTAATACAAATGGACAACTTGGGAGTTTTTTTCTCGATGTTCTCGTTTTGCTGTTTCTCCTTTTTTCCACTGTGCGAGTTTTCCCTGCAGAAGATGCATGTACTTCGTCTGGTCGTTCCGGCGTTCCCGTAAGTAAAATCCTTGTGGCGGCCATTTCTTGACTTTGCTGTCGGTGAATACTTTATATATTTTAAACGTTAGGTATCTTTGTTCCTCTTTTCTCATGTTTTCGTCTTTTACTCTCATTGGTGGGTATACTTTTGTCCTGATTTGTGTGGTTCTTTCCTCCACATCAAAGGTCCGCATAATATGTTATTGCTGCTGTTTAGTATATTGGTTTTTTTCCTCTTCTTCTGGTTTTTTCCATAGTTCGTCCATATCGAATCTGGTCCTTCTCTCATCTGTACCGTTGTCTCTTCGCTGATCCGTTTGCCATCTAAATATCGTCATTATTTTTTGAATTTTTGTTTTCTGATTTTTGATATTTATATTTTTGATTTTTTATTTGATTTATTATTTTATTTACATCTATTTACACTTTCCTGTCTCTTTACAACGTCTTGTCCGGCTTCTCTACTTCTAATTTGATATACAGATTATCTTCTCGCAGAATCCTTCTCCTCTTAATCGTTGTTGTGGATAAAAACGTGGTGTCCAATCGCTATATTCCAGTCGGTTGTTGGTCTCCCATCTGTGGTTCATTTCCTGTTCTGATTGGATTGCGGTAATCCTCATATCCTTTCATTGTTAATATCATGTTTTGTTTAAAAGGCCATGCTAATAGCTCGTCGTAATCTCCTTTTCCTACTCTGATGAAGACACTGAATATGGGTGCCGTTGCATTTCCATCTCCATTTGGGTTATAATCTAATGCCAATTTGTATCCATTTTTCCAACTGTATATGGTGGACTGTCTAGAATTCTCTGTGTTCCATCTTTTGCTCTCTGGAGCTTTTCTGCGAATTCAGTTATTTTCCATATAAATGGTGCTAATAAGATGTTTTCTGGCTACAGAGCTGTTGGTTTCTAGTTCCTTTATGCTGTTGGTTATCTGTTGCATTTTCTTTTCTATTTCGGCCCTTTTCTTGATGTATTTCCTTGACCTCTCTCAAAATTCTTTCTGACTCTAATAATCTCTTATTATCGCCTTTTGTGCATCATTTTCTGTTCGTAGGCTTTTTACTTCCCATGCCAACATTCTATCGTTTTCATCATGATTTCGGTATGCTCCATACTGTTTTCTATCATGTGTTTTGCATTTCCGTACTTGGTATTGTGCTTGGCAATTGAATAACTCCAACGGACATTTGACTGGTTTTCCGATACATGTTCCAGTGTTCTTTTAATTTGACCTTCTCTTTTCTGTCGCAGTTGTTTGCACATATTCCCTTCATTATAGATCACATATTTGCTCCTCTTTTGGGTTCCGATGTTCCATTTCTTATTTTATCCATTCGTCAATAACTCCAGAATTCGCATTTTTCCTCCTCTCTTGATGCACACTTGGTGATGTTCTTTCATAGTCTTTTTCGTTGTGGTGGTTTGACATTTTTCGCATAGTATCTCGTTATATTCACATTCGTTGCGTGACTTCCGGCTTCCTTCATCAGTCCTTTCCATTCGCATTCTTTTACTCGCATTGGACTAATAGATTATTTATTTCTTTGTTGGTGGCTTTATCCATTGTTGTAGGGTTCTTCATCTCTTTCGATCGTTCGTCACATCCAGGACATTTTATTGTTTCCATTTCTATCACTTCTATCGTACAATCTGTACATATTCTGCATCCGCATTTCGTCTGTCTTGCTCCAATCAGTAATTCTTTACATTACAACATTTTAATCTTTCTTTTATATCGTTCACCACTTTAATTCTATTTTCATTATTCGTCTCGTATCTTCGGATGGATTCTCGCTTCCTCTTATTCTCTCGATGATTGTCTGCATATCTACAAAATTTCTGATTACTCGACGTTGCTTTACTTCTATCGTTTTATTTATACATATTTACACGGTACGCTCTATTTTTACTCTACTGTTGAATCCGGTTCTGGGGTGAATTCTGGCATCGATGCTATCTATTCCACCCCAACTTGCTGGATCTACGTGCTGTTGATTGTTACGTAATCTTCTAATTTCGTCAGCTTGCCATCTAACTTGATCTGCTAATTGTTCATTTATTCTTTGTAATTGTAGTATTGTTCTGTTGCTCTTCTAGTCTTATGGCTTGTTGTAGGCCTCTGTTCACACTTTCGTTAATACTAGATGAGTATTTGTCCACTGAGTTTGCGCATTGTTCGTTTATTAGTGTCATTAATTCACATTGTCGTCTCCATGTTGCCTCGATTCCTTGATCTTGGTATATTTCCTTGATTTAATTCTACAATTCTCTATAGGTACATTGGCAGCTGCTGGTTGTTGAATTCCTTCTACAAATGGTGGCATTCCG